>JAUTCZ010115654.1:0-14574 GCA_032273805.1 Melanodrymia brightae
TTTTTCATTATGAATCTTCCAAATTTTTTTACTATTATAAATAAAAGAAAACGACGATACCATCTGAGACAACAGACAACATTACACTAGAGTTCACTTACATTTTATTTAAAGGGATATTACAGAGTTTAACTTGGTAGTAAAATAATTCCATACCGCAACACAGGTTAATCGTAACGATTAGCAGCAATCCCCAATGTACACTCGTTTTGTACATAATAAATATTGCTTATAAAAAAAAAGACGTTCTGTATGTACTCCCGCACAGATAGGACATGCCATACCACAGTTTTTGATGTACCAGTCGTATACCACTGTGTGAAATGAAACTAATAAACTTCTCCGCTAAGGAGGATCAATCCTTCGACTTCACGCACGCCAGGCACTGAACTGGAGCCTACTCATCGTCACAATATTGTGCACTGGACGCAAGTGCGATATTCTAGTTATTTCATAAGGAGCATGACTGCGCGTGCACCCTTAAACTAATGGTTTTTCCGAACCCTGATACATTAGTTATGTCCATTTAAATAAACTACAAGAACTGTTATTGTTGAGTTATGTCATAATTGAGTATGATTATTTGTGATCTTATGAAACAAAGCGGAACTATTCCTGGGAGAGCGAGGCTTTGTCTGAATTCTGACACATTTGTAAACTCTGTATGACATGCAGGCTATATAAACGACAAAACCATTAACAACACTACCGGTCTCTGGAGGGCAGTGTTTAAAAGCGACTGGTAGATACTGGGTTCGAATCCCATTGATGACATATGGGATTTTTAATCCCGGTACCGGTTTCAACTCAGAGCAAGTGCTTCGCAATGCTCAATGAATAGGTAGTCTAGTTCCGAACTGTAACAAAACACGGATCTGGATGAGTCTGTTTTATCTTATCTATTAGGTGTGTTACACTACTATTAGATAACAGTAATTGGAAAGCGTAATGAACAACATTATCGGTGTTGTGCAACCTCAACCGATCGGTTAATCTGATTAAACTGATTAACACGTTGGATTCTGATTACTTTTCAGAGATATTTATTAAATACATCAAACATAAATAATGTCCAGTTTTATTTATTATTTATTTAAGGTAATCATATCCTGGACAACTGGTTAATACATCTATCTCAAAACTTGAACCAGTGGCTTTAAAACAACTAGTATCAATAGAGAAATAAAAAAGAACAAAGACAATAAAAGAAAGAACAACGGCAATAGAATTCGCTTCAGCAATTCCTCTTAGATCAACCAAGGGAAGTGTACTTGCACGATAAAACAGGCATTATCTCAGTCCTGTAAGATAATAGCACTTCAGATGGAATATAATATGAGAAAGAAACTGTTTTCTTTAATTAATCCCTTACATCGATGAAAGTTTCAGAATTTGTATTTAGAAACGGAAGGCCGATTGGAAAAGTGCCGAGCACCGGAACTGGAAATCGTCTGCTACAAGCAAACTTCACAATAGAGGCATTGATCAACACTGACAGTTCGAAACAACCTCTTTATGGATCATCATCACTCGAGAAATGCTCGAGTCGTCGCAGAGTTGTTTCCCTTCGCGAACTCTTCTGCTGTTAGGCATGAACCACACAAATATAATATTTAGTGAGTAAAATGATTGGAAAATGAAATAAAGAACCCTTTTAAACTAATTAAAGGGACATTGCTGCGTTTAAGACGGAGTCAACGTACGTGCGCGCATTAATGTTACCGCGGCATGTTTTCTGCGAATAGGGCCTTTTTATTATTAAAATTAAAAGTGTGTTTTTTGTAATATCAATATCTGTGTGTCCAATATGTTTCTGGTCATCAAATTTGTGTAGTAGCTTTATAAATAATATGACGGTTTTTTTCTTACAGTAATGTGTTATGTAACAAATTATTATAGACAAAGTTCCAAGAACCATATTAATCTACTACAAACTCATTGGATATACTATATTATATTGACATTCTTAACAATAACAATGTTCAAGAAGAAGGACAAAGTCCCAGTCCATTCACGTGAGAAGAATTATTATTTTATAACCCATTTGAAAGCAGCAGAAAACCTTGCAGTGTAGCGCAACTGGGTTGGCTATGTGAAGACCCAGCAGCAGAAGACCAGGGGGGAGATCTGGCCTTACCAAGAATCTCTTGCCACGAAGCTCTACGGCAACAAGGAGGACCTAGAGAGGACGATGCTCTTCATCGCAATATCAAAATTAGAAGTGTAGTCGGCAAACGCAAAGAAAGAAGAAGAAGGTTGGCTAAGTGAAAATATCAAATTTTCTGGGGTGAAAAAAACCCGTCCTAATCCTAGTGCAAGAAAATGATTGTGGTCATGTATGTTGGAGTGTATATAAATTAATTCTATATTACCCTTCTTATAAAGCATCTAAACAACCAAAAAATGAGTCTCATGTCCGTGTGGTCAAAGCTATGCTGCTATCTAAATAGCGAATATTTATTAGGTTTTTCAATTATATTATTGTTCCGTCTGGGCAACAAATGAGCTAGTTACTCAGTCAAGCAATTAGATGCCGGCTTGGAAACTTTCCTATCGCAAATTTATTTTATACTACCAATAGTCTATCACAGACTCGTTTTAATGAAACAAAGAACCAATATATCCATCAAGCTCGCGTAGGATGACCATTTGTCATTCACTATAATTATAGTTAAGCGAGAAGACATTATAGGCTATTCGTCTGCTTCGTGTTTTATGACAAGTTCGGACCATTTGCGTCACACTGCATTATAAGTGGACGAAGCTACAAGCAGATGTGTCAAAACTAACGAGTCTGTTAAGTAAAGCACAGCCAAGCTGATACAGTTATCTTCGTGAGCAAACATAAACGATGTTACGCATAATTGTATATAAGTGGATGATATAATGTATTAGTGGCTGACACTAAACGTCAAGGAAGTCAATAAATAACCGGTCATATGGGTTTGTGTAGTTTGGAATATAGCATCCAAAAACATTAATGGCGGGGAGTACTTCCCGTATCTCATAACGTGACTGTAATGACAACATTAATGTTCTTTCTCGTTGACATAAAAGAACTGTTTATATCATATAACAAACTAGTCTTCTGTTCAACTTTTCAATTATAAAGTGTAAAAACAGAGCAAACATGGCTTCAAAGAAACTATTTCGAGTTGGAAATTGATGTTAGTACACTCACGAACACAAGATTTAACAATTCGACCATTATCAAAATGATTTAATCTCCGAACCAGACAAAAGTGATCTTCGTCGTTACATACACGCACGCACGCACGCACACACACACACACACACACACACAGTTCACGGCGTTAAATTGTCAACATACTGGCATGTTTTAAATCACCAATAATATGCTATTTTGCGACCACGTGGTGTCACAGGACTTGAAACTACATCGCTACTAGATCCAACTAGATATTTTAATCAGAATAGTTAGTTCATACAGTTAATCACGTCGGCAAGATGAATTCGTTGTAGAAGCATCTCTCAGGATGAATGGATTGTGTCAAACAACACCAACCAAAATAAAGTCATTTGGCCTAATTCCTGGAAATTTTAGTCATTAGGCCAAATGCCTGACGGCCTTGGGCATTAGGCCTAATGCCTAAACATTTCAGGCATTAGGCCTAATGACTGGTTTGGCATATTGACTGTAACATATTATATATGTTACAGTCAATGTGTAAAATTAGGCAATGTGTACATTGCCTGAAATTTTCAGGCAATATGTACATTGCCTTATTCACTCAGGCAATGTGTACATTTCCTGAAATTTAGAGGTAATTTTTAGACACATTGCCTGAAATGAAATATCAACATGATTTAGTGGAGGCATGTTGATATTTCATTTCAGGCAATGTGTCTAAAAATCACCTCTAAATTTCAGGAAATGTACACATTGCCTGAGTGAATCAGACAATGTACATATTGCCTGAAAATTTCACAATGTACACATTGCCTAATTTTACACATTGACTGTAACATATACAATGGTAGGACAAAGTTAACAGGAGCAAATACTCATAATAATATTAGTGAACATCATAATAGTATGCGCAGTCCTTAAATGATAGATCTTCCCAATGGCAATGAGCACATTACACAATACACCAAGAAAAAACATGATTCTATTTCACGAAACAATTTTGGCGTTTCTTTTAGTGTTGAGTATAATTTATTAATGTCATTTTCTGACTGCATACATTTTTTTCCTAATAGATTTAATGTCTAGATTTAGGTCGCATTCCGTCCTGTTTTGTAAAAAAGTCTATCTTGGACTAATTTCACTGGGGACGAGAAAGAACCAACCTAATCTTCTAAAGCTCTCTATAAGTATTGAAGCTCGTTTTAAACAAAAAGGTTATCTCTCCCAGGCCTGAGATCAACCAAATTCCACCAACAATCCTATTTGCATGCATCTATTCTGTTCTTCAGACCATAGACTCATTACTGCATCCATTCTGGGACCAAGAGGTTTTAATGTTTGTCTTGGTATAATTCAGTTTCGTAGTATAATACGCGCGTATCATGTTTGTTTATTTAACATTATACTGGAGAACATTGATTAATAACCAGCAGCGGCTATTCCATATCATCTATGAACGCGGTTATATCGACACAACCATGGTTTCAAAAGAATCCCGCTGCCGCCACATAAGCTACTCTAACCGATTAACAGCAAAGAAATATTTTGTGTGTATTTTCGCAGGTACAGGATATCACACATCATGGCCTTTAATAAACCGGTCGTGGATCACTGGTTGGAATGAAACATAGCCAAACGGGTCCATTGAGGAGGATCGATCCTCACACAATCTCATCATCGGACAATAAGCACTAGTTAGAAGAAAAGATAAATTAAATTTCGTTTGCTGAACGACAACACTAAAGCACATTGATTAATAACCATCTGCTATTGAATGTCAAACACGTTTATTTTAATACCTGGTCATAGAAGAAATCTGCTGCCGCCACATATGCTATTATTGCCTATTAGCAACAAGGAATCTTTTTCCATATATTATTTCATAAGCAGGCCGTAGCATTCCAGATTTTTTGGGGATTACAATCAGCTGTGGTTCAACATTTTACTAGGAGAGAAGTTCAGGAAGTGCATTTGATCCGACGACCTTTCGCACGTCAGTCGGATGCTGTGCAATAAAGACACGTCATTGAGGATAACTGGTATTGTTATTACTAGACAGAGATTGTGTGAACACTGGGTGAAATAAAGTCATATCGATCTGTCCTACCATTCGAACGGAAACGAATTACTTCGTTTCGCAGTCTGGATTGATTCAATTTTATAGGAACCTCGTATTCGGCTATTGTTAGTCGCTCTTCAGCTATATTAGCTTCCAGATACAATTTCAGTTTGCGACATAAAATAACATTTCTTGGTTATAAGCATTGGTTTTTTATAAGGTTTGGTTATTAACTAGATTTTACCATGCTGTGCCACAAAAGTAATTCATAAGTGCTGTTTGTGCAGTGGTTATTCCACTGGAGTCAAGGTTGGTAGGTACTGAGTTCGAATCCCATTCGAGACATGGGATTTTTAGTCCTTGAATTGGCGAGAACAAGAAGGAGAAGGCAACACCCATTCTACCGTACGTTTACATGTAGATGGAGGTTGCAACGTAACGCCGGTGTAATAGGAATAGAAGTCCGTAGGAATATAGGTCCGAAACATTGTATAATGCAATAGGACCTATATACCTACGAATCCTAGTCCAAACCAAACTTGTATAAAACACAGTTTTCTCGCATTTTTTCTTACATTAACTCTAGTATTTGTAGGCAATAAGTCGTTTTACGGATCAGGGTATTTATTTCATTCCGTAAAGATTCATTTTATTATTTATTTTTGTTATGATATTACCGGACTTGTATTCTTGCCGGACTTGCATTCCTTTTACACCAGTGATAGACAATCCCACAGACGGCTCACGTCATCGTCAACGTTACAGCTGTACTTCTCTGATCGGAGAACAGGCTTACAACAACACAGCGTCAATTTATAGATCAGAGGCGACAGGTTTTAATTTGTAGAGCATATTGGTTTTTAAAAAAAATTAGCCAAGTATTAATGTCAACGATAACCTTGACATTTACGAGAAAAATACCCAATTAATAAATAAATCTGCGATACAATTATTGGCAAAGCGCATTGCAAATAATGAAATAACGCGATATTTAGGTAATACTATATACGGTGGCAGTGTTTAATTTCCGGAATAGCGAATGTTGCATAAATGTGTTGATGTTGGCTGTAAAACTAGTCTATGAAGATCAATATTAGTGTCCGTAACAACCCCGGAAAATACCCACTCCCACAAAATAAAACCGAAACGATCGGATAATCTCCTTGCTTTGTCATGGTATGCTCGTATACACTAACAACTGACATGGTCGAATTTTCGTCAGTATTCAAGAGATGTTATACTAGCATGATCAGAAAACAGTGTAGTCCATTGAAACAGGTTCGATAGGTCGACGGATCAATTCCCATCAGTGGACCCGTTGGGTTGTTTCCCGTTCCAACCAGTAATCCACGATTGGTTCATCAACGGTCGTGGTGTGTGCTACCTACTACAGACGTATTGGATATAGATATTGAAAGCAATAAGATGTAAGTAAATGTTAATTTTAATAATTCAAAATACACCTTTAGACAGGAATATATTACAAATAGCATTATCTGCGCATGCACGGTGGTATTCGTCTTAAAACTAGGCATTGTGCCTTTAAGATATACATATAATTATTGTTATTGAAAGAAATAAGTAAGTAAAATGTTAATTTTAATAGTAGGAAATGCTCTATTAAACAGAAATATGTTACAATTTGCATTAGGCTCGCACGTGTACGGTGGCTCCAGTCTGTAAAACTCGAGAGTGTGCCTTTAAGAGAGACGCAAGTGTAGCCTAAAGTCTGATTCAATTGTGACAGTCAGCTCGACATTCTGGGCGAAGATACTGAGTTCGCAATGTAATGAGCACTCGTCAAAACGCCATGTCATCGAAAGAGGAAGTATCGATGATGAAGGATATGTCATGATCACTGATAACGGATCGGGTCGTAAGAGTGCTCGCTTGAGGTTCAATAGGTCGACGAATCGATCCTCCTCAGTGGACCCGTTGGTTTATTTCCCGTTCCAGCCAGTTTCCCCACGACTGCTGCATCAATGGAAGGTGTGTGTGCTATCCTGTCTATGGGAAAGGGCACATAAAAAGATCACTTGCTGTTATTCGAAAAAGAGTAGCCTATGTGGCAGGAACGGGTTTCCTCTGTGATCAAGTGTCGATATAACCGTGCATTTGACATCCAATAACCGCTGATTAATAATCAATGTGTGCCAGTGGTGTTGTTAAACAAACTGTATCTTTATCTTTGATCATTGATATCATGCCACTTACTACACCCTCACATCCAGAATAATAAGAAACGGATTAAATTAAAGATACACTCGAGAGTTTTCATACGGATGCCACGGTATGTGCGAATCTAAAGCTATTTGTAACATATGTCTGGCTAAGAGCATTTTAAAAATTAACATTAGCATTTACTTACATTTTATAACTTTCAATATCAATATAATTATGGTTCTTGGCCTACAATAATTTAGACGAAAGTACATAATTATTAAGATGCTAGAACAATTTGGATGACCAGAAACACAGGTTATACATATATTGATACCTGTATGGTAAGTAACATGAAGTACAAATGGTAATTTTAATAATACGAAATGCTCTATTAGTCAGAAACATATTACAAATAGCATTAGATGCTTACTTGCAATGGCGTCCATCTTCAAACTCGAGAGTGGACCTTTAATTGCTTATGAACTCAGTCAAGAATGCTTTACAAAAAAACATTGTGCAATAACCAACTTTCTAAAAAAATAATTATAAAGCATTAATAAATAATCACAGATTTGTTTAATCGATTTATTCCTGCCATCTGTTCTTCATCTGTGATGCTTCAAATATTGCATGTGGATAAAGATGCCAATAACCAGTAACAGTAATATCTAATAGAGTATAACATGTTCCAGTAACTGACATAGTCTCGATGCTAGTAAAACGCAAGGCCCCAAGGTTGGCTATTTCGGTTCCCATTTATGGGAAGCGGGAGATCTTGTTGCACGAAAACTCTTCTATATTGGTGGGGGTCTTTTCCGGATGTCCGTTTGGCCCCGAGAAAGGTATACAGATATCATATCAATATGAACTAACACTGATCTCCTTTAGTGATATGGTGTCCTTCATCTGTTATTCCAGCCAGTCACTGTCCCTAATTGAACAAAATCTAAAATGGTGAAGAAAATAAAATTACCAGAGGGCTTGTGAATAAAGACAGGCTTCTAGATGAGTAGTCATACTAGCTGTTGGTGCATGGTATTGTGGTTTATTAGTGTGCTCCATGCGGTCCAATATATCCTATTTCAGCACTCGAGATTTCGGTTAGGATTACCTGACCCGTAGTCCAAATTTGTTTAGCCTCTATCCATTGACCGATCCAGCTTGAGTGTCCCTGGTAGGAGCTGAGCTTGCGCTGGCATAGCTTTCTGGGTCATTGAGACAATCATGTCTGTGAGATGTTTTCGCTTTAAATATTAAATTTAGTAAAATTACGAAAATAATGCAACTGTCTTCATTTATTAACATCAAAGAAAACCGGTTACATTTTCCCACACACCACCTCAAAGTAAGAAAAATATGCAGAAGTTTATAAACATACACCACCCCATCCATCAACCCATCGCCATGAGAACAGCTTCTGGTCTCCGAAGATTATCCGCTCAGAACGGTCAGAGGTGGTTGCCAATCGTAAGTGGACAAGTTCATGTCACGTTTTGACCTAACTCCGGACACTTTTTCAATCGAAAACAAGCTTATAACAAACCTCATAATTATACATATAAATAAGACATAATTATAAACACATCAAGACTTATATGACCACTCAAACGGAAAATTAAAATAAACAGCGTATTTTTGGTCGAATATCTGAAACATTGTAATAATATATTTCCGAAAATTGTCGAGAGATTACGGATAAAATTTTAATTTTCCGTTACTGAAACGAGAAGCGAGCCGTAAATAATTATGTTCGTAACACCGCACGCGTCCTTGGCGAAATCCCTCATTTGCATACTTACTGGCAATGAGTAGCCAGCTGTGATGTTCCAATTAAGCTGTCAAAGTAAGCCCCATTCTTGTTGCTTGATGGACTTTCTTTAGATTCCTCTAGACTCATAAATCGCTTTCAACTTGCAAAATGTCAACGATTCGTGCCGAACTCGTCCGTCATACAAATCTTGCTTGGTCGCAACTCGGCATGTGTAATAGGAATAGAAGTCCATAGGAATATAGGTCCCACACAATGTATAATGCAATAGGACCTACATACCAAGCTGTAACCTAGGAATCCTAGTCCAAACCAGACTTGTATAAAACACATAGTTTTATTGCATTTTTTCTTCTTACATTAATTCTAGGACTTGTAGGTAATATCTTGTTTTATGAATCAGACTATGTGTTTCATTCCGTAAACATTTATTTTATTATTTAATCCATTTTGTTATGATATAACCGGACTTACTATCAGGATTACACAATGTGTCGAATTTATCTGTAAATGTCATCATATTTTTACATAAAAACCCACATACAAAGGTCATTTTTCATTTACATTCCCAATTAATGAAAATTTATCTTCGGATGTTTGTTTTGTCTTCTTCAACAAATGGCGCAGTATCAAAATGATTGCATGAGTGGTCGTAATCAGTGAATACCTTTTATCTTACGACTTGTGTCAGGGTTATACCGTTCAATCGCGTTTATGGATTGATGGAAGCTTTCAAAGCGTTTATCACATTAGTATAGACATCAACAGAAATTTCAAAATGTCATTATATTACGTAAGATTGCTCGGTTTACGATATACAAATCGATCACTAAAAACATGCACTTTGATAGTTAGAACATTTTCTAAGAGCGGACAGTTTGGCGCGAAACTTCGTGATCGAGAGTGTTAAAAATACAATATAGTTCACTTCATGGTCACGCGATCGTGCTTTCCGCGCCAAAATCATGACTGGTCGCTTTAAAGGTCCACAAGTCACTTGGATCATCACTAATGGGAGCCAATGTCTACAAAATGATCTCCAATCTAGACGATAAAATATTGATGTGGCCAAATGCGTATATCTACACAAGGCAGAGTCGAAGGGATATTGTGACAAAGTAGAGATGGCATGTAGTCACAAATCAATATAATTAATACTGGATATCGCTATGCAATTGGACATAAAGGTCAAATGAACGTAATGCATATTTAGATGATCATGATCTTGGAAGATTATCTGGGAATCCCTATTAAGTCTAGACTTAATTAAATAGATTGGATTGCAAAAACCTATACACGTACAATGTCTAACACTAGATATATACGATTATAATTATACAGGCCTTGGTGTGGAGCGTGTTACTAGTATTGATTAGTAATACGAACATATATAATTACAAACGATTGAAATTGATCTATATTCATGAATATGGCTTGTAAATGTTCCATAATTACATATCATGAATTCGCTTATATATTTACGGTGTTTATAGAGAGGATATTATATGAGTGTCCATGACGGATGATGTTTTTGACACAAGTGTATAAAATAAAAAATGTGATAATTTAGGCACGGGTGTGGTAAACATTGTTATAGAGACGAATGTAATATTATGTTTATTACCGTAGAATTGTTATAAACTTTTCAGTCAATGTTTTCAACGTTTCATTGCCAGCGGAGTCATTTGTGTTTATTGGTAACGTCTTGAAAACCAGTCCTCGGTCTACAACTAACAGATCAGTATATTGTGTTGTGTCCTGAGAGAACTTGCGCATAAAAGACCTCTGGCTGCTAATAACAAAGAGTAGCATATGTGGCGATATTGCAGTCTTTTCTAAGACCACTTGAAGCGTGGCATATGACACATTCTCGCTCTTACGAAGGTGTCTATAATATAGCATGCCTGGAATATTACAGATATCTAGCACTTACAGATAATACTTATCTCGATTATCCTGGTTGGAATATCGCACACGTCGTGGGTTTATAATAATATCTGGGATATTGCACAGGTCTTATTCTTAGATTGATCTCTGGAATACTGGCCACACACGTTCTGCTCTTACAATATAAATGGAAAAAACCTTATAAACATAGCGAAATGTGTAACCCAGCTCGATGAAATATTGCGACAATATCGAGATGGCATATAATCACAAATCACACTCACAGCACATCGCATGTATAACTGTATTATGTCTTGTCCTTATACTTTTGTCTGGAATATCGCGTGTCTTGTCATGATAATCAAGCATGAAGTACCGCACGTTAACTCTCGTTAAAACTATGTCTATAATTTCGCACGTGCGTAGTCCTTAAGCTTATTATGCACTGAAATACAGCACGTGCTTTATCCTTACGATTACGACTAATATATTTTCGTTTTTCGGGCAGCTTATTTGAAATAAAAGCGTGTTGTGCAAGTATTGATTTGCACCAGATCCGAGCACACTAACCCAGTGTCGGAAATAACCGAGCCACGATATTGTTTAATATTATTTGTCATTTCAGCTTAGTCATTGGCAACACACAGAATTATATAATACTAGTAATTGAAAATTAGGTATTGAAATGCCAAACGAACCGTAATACAAAATGTTTCTTCGATATATCTGGCTTCTCTGTTGATTAAATAGAGAATGCACCATGAGTTACATATAAGAGTTCATGTAAGAAAAGGCGCAATAAAACTATATTTTTTATACAAGTCTGGTTTGGACTAGGATTCCTCTGTATGTATGTAGGTTCTATAGCATTATACATTGTGTCGGACCTATATTCCTACGGACGTTTATTCCTATATTACACCGGTACTGCGATTATAAAGCCCATGCCTCGTTTGGTACGTACCGGTCTAAAGTTCGAAATGTTACACCACAGATTCCGATTTTTCGATTACCATGAATGAATATTTTATGTGAACTTTGATACAGTCAATATAGCAAGCTTCTAGGCGTTTTGCGCTCGTGCGCCGCGCAATGTTTAATTGAGGTGGCCTATTTTTAACCGAGTTAATTATTTTGATATTTTCTTTTGTTCCTGAAAAAAGCGGCAACGTTTAACAGTGTGCAAATATTGAATTACACATCACTCAAGTTAATAATCCTAACCATTCACGAATTTCTAAGAAACAAAGAACATTTGTTTTCCTATTGAGTTTCAAAACCGACACAATTCATTGTTGAAGTTTGTGATCCGGTGTATCTATCGATAAGATTGTTTATATTGATGCGTTCTTTATTCTAAGCTGTCAGTTGTTATGCCTTAAAATTACCATATGAAATTACCTTCGTGTTTACGTTAGACACGAAATACTATTAACAATGACTGATTCGATCAAATGTACTTATTAGGGGTATTCAGTGTAACTCGAGTCCAGCACCACGGAGACCGGCCAAGAGTTTTTCATTAACATTTTTAGATTAAAATGTTCTGCTTCGGTGGTTGCTATGTTATGTATTATTTAATGTTTAGAAAACTGTCAACAATTAAATTTGATGTGAATTTTGATAACGTCGATTCGGTGAGGGTAGCAATAATGCTGGAAACTGGTGGAATATCACCATTTTCGGTTCCATTTCCTGAACAGTCGGCAATTGCATTGGTCCAAACACATGCTCTGGAAAACAAGAAAAGTTTGTTGTTTGTTTTTTTTCAACGACACCACTGAATCACATTGCTTTGTAATCAGCGGTTATTGGATGTCAAACACATGGTCATTTTGAAATAATATTATTGTCTCAGAAAAATACTCGCTGTCGCGACATAGGCTACATCTTAGTAAATAATAGCAAGGGGTCTTTTATTTATTTGCACTTTCTCACAGACAAGATAGCAACAACACGGCCTTTAATGAACTAGTCGTGGATCTCTGGTTGGAACAAGAAGTAGCTAAACGGGTCCACTGAGAAGGGTGGATCCCTAGATCTTCAGAACATCAGCTGGACGCTCTTGCGCGTACCTTCGTATCGTTCTCGGGCTCAGGAATAGCGTGCTTCAACATGTTTAAGATATCAACACGTTAATAACGTATACCACTAGTATATGAATTAATGTTTTAGTATTAGACAAACGACTGACACTGAACACCAGCTATAACACTCACTTAGAATATAATATAGAGAGACAGAAAACTGTTCCTAAAAATGGTAACGCGATGTTTATAGAAAGTTTATCTAGACGATAATGTATATAATTATATATCTTAAAGCAATATAATATTGTTATCGATTACTTGAGTAGGCCAAATATTGCTTGGTATAAAAGAACGATTGATAGGGCAATTTATTTGGTAGCTCACGCTACAAGAGATCAATGTATTAACCTAATTCAGCTGTTTAAAATAATAAAGTAGTGATCAGGTTTTACGAGCCGAGCGAGATTTTACTTGTAGAATTCAGGGACGTAAGTAGACTTTCCTAGTACTAAAGGAGCGGGGCGTACTTCAGCACAAGAGCGTCCGCCTGAGGTTCGATAGGTCGACGTGTCGATCCTCCCCAATGAACCAGTTGGGTTATTTCCCATTCCAACCAGTGATCCACGACTGGTTCACCAAAGACTGTGGGAAAGGGCACACAAAATATCCCTTGCGGTTATTCGAAGTTTCCACTTTGATCAAGTGTCGATATAACAGAAGTGAAAACAATGTCCTTGTTTATCTCCATAATTGCATAGATTTAATATATGATTATAAACATCAACAGAAATGTCAACGTATCATTATATTACGTAATATGTATTGCTTAACATAGTATATGTATACCTCGCCAAAACGCGGAACCAAATAGTTTAAACACTGCAGATGCAGCAAAGCGAACACGGTTGCCACACTTATCGGTAACAGAGGGTCTTTAATGCATGTTACAAGCAAAATTGTGCATTGCAAAATCAAGTAAAACTATCTTGTTTGTAATGTGTTCTTCGTGACTTTGTATGTTAGTGAGCATGAATGGACAAATTGACTCGACATACGTCTCAGTACAAACATTATTTTAATTTATTGTCAAAAATATGTTTATTTTCAGGCTTGTCACAAGATGTGTGTTACTCAATGGGTTACTGGGATATACTTATTAGGTGTAAGTAGGTAGTTAGGCTCTTGCCATTGTTTAGAATGTCACCTGCAGGAATAATGTGTCGAATAAGTTATGAGTATTTGAATGAGTTTTACGATCACAAAGCCTGTCTACCATGTTCGATATATAGACTGATCGCTGATTGAGATGTGGCATCTCTCCATCAAATATCTGTCTGCTTCCCTTTACCGCCAGAAGATACTCGGACTACTTGCCAAACAGGGAGCGGGATGTAGCTCAGAGGTAGAATGTCCGCCTGTGGCGGGATGGTTCGAGAGACCGATCCTCCACAGCGAAAACATTTTTATGGGCTATTTTCCGTTCCAGCCAGTGATCCACGACTGATTTATCAAATTC
>JAUTCZ010115764.1:0-14561 GCA_032273805.1 Melanodrymia brightae
CTAGGTATGTAGGTCCTATAGCATTTTACATTGTGTCGGACCTATATTCCTACGGACTTCTATTCCTATTACACCGTGACCCAATGCCAAGGCGAGAACTTTTCGTTTAATACTTCGACAAATGTAAATAATTATCTTCGTGACGCGCACAGTACATACAAATACATGTATATTATATTAGACTAAAGACCTGAAAGTATTACCATTGGGTTTATTTGATGCATTTACCAGAGGTAGATTAGTAATAAAACGCCAATGCAAGTTGCTAATATCATTTCATGATAGTCATTATAAACATGAACCGAGAGTGCCTGGATTATTTAGTAATAAAAACGCCTAGTTGAGCACTTGTTGTCTTTTTTTGGTTTTGTCGTTGTGCTTTCTCAAACTTGGCATTGATACAAATTTGACCCCAGAGATCGGGTGACGCGATGCGATATTGACTTCTATTTGACAAACTCGCTAATAATTATTTCGAAAATAACTTTATTTTCCAGCTGATTGATTGGGTTTTTCATTCGATTCCACTTCGACGGAAAACTAAATGAATTACCTGTAACGTAGAGACAAAGAAACTTACATATGGTCATAAACATTTGGCTAATGTACACGTAAAAACAAATATATTATATTATATTAAAAAGACGAACAATGTGAGTTAAATTATATTATTTATGTGTAATAATATGGAAATTTAATACATATTCAATATTATGCTAAAGGGCTCGCCATACTATACGATCAAATCGTACGACAACGTACACTTACACCGCAACGATCAAAACGGTACAGTCTTGCTATATGAGTGAATCGTAACCAAACCACTCGTACGATGCAAAGTTAGAACATGATGTGTGGTGGGATGGGTCAAGGGATCGATCCTCCACAGCGCAAACCCTTTTATGTGCTATTTTCCGTTCCAGCCAGTGATACACGGCTGCTTTATCAAATTCCGTGGTGTATGCTATCCTGTCCATGGGATTTAAAATCGACGTGTTCCAGTGGCGTCGTTAAACAAACAAACTTTAACTTTTAACTTTAGAACATGAATAGGACAGCACATATCACAACTGTATAAGCCCAACTGGTCTACTTTGTAACTGATTGTATCTCAAGCGCACGCTATAGCACAGAACACAATCTCTCGAACCCTGCGACGTTGAATTAACTGACAAATGTGAATAACGTAGTCCGTAGTCTAGCTGAAGAGACAACAAGTACAAGTTAACCGGTAATGAAATACTTGTGCGCTATTTTATTGTACGTATGGGAAATCAGTGAGGCATCTACGATAGTAATATTGAAGAAGAATTGCTCTACATACGATCTAACATCCTCCAAATCGTTATCCAGGAGCACGCGAGTATGTACTTAAGCACAAATTATCACCCGACTGCTTCATAAGTACACATGCATTTCAACCATATAATCTGTATAAGAACAAATTATGTGTTATACAAAACAAATTGTTCGCACGAAGAGTGTACAAGCAAACAGAAGAGGTGAGAAGCAATAACACTCTAATTTAAAGAGAATCGCTCATCATTTTGGCGCGAAAAGCGCGATCATGTGATGAGTCTAGCGAGTTGCATGCAAGTTCGTTTGCGTATAAACGGAAGAGAAAACACTGTCCTTGTTTATCTACATAATTGCATACGTTTGTTATACGATTATAAACATCAACAGAAATCGCTGCTTGAGAATTATCCTGTTCTATCGACGAACTTGGTTGCATATCTTAATAATGCAACTCAAAACAGGTTTCATCTTAAAGAACAGTATAATTCTCAAGCAGCGAAATGTCAAAATGTTATATTACGTAACATTTCCCGGTCTATTTCGTACAAATAGATCGCCAAAACACACAACTAATTATTACTTATAACACTTCTAAGGACACTGCTATTGTCTGGAGATGAAGCAGAGCGGAAACATTTGACGCCAAACTTGGTGAGAGTCTTAAAATGCTGTATATCTGACCGGAATCATCCAAGGAAGACTTCAACACGACTATGACATCATAGTTACCCACTGTTATAGCAATAGTGATGTTAGGTGAACATTAACGAAAGGAGAGCAGCGTATCATTCAATACTGAAACATGTGTGTCAGTTTATTAAACAAGCCATATATGAGACTATAATTTTTATAGCATTAAATAAAAGGGATTTATGAATGTATGTTCATGCAATTCAAAAACGAAACTTTATTACATGTAAATTAGCTGGATACGGGTGTAATGACACAATTGTATCCTATTGTTCAGAGACCAATGGCATTTGAAATTTTGCGATTTTAACTTCATTACTACTAGGATATTCATAAACATGAATACGTTAACCAGTCTCATGGACATCTTCCGCGTAGAGGGGCTTCATAGATCTTGTAAGACGAGCTTACGAAACCATCTACAACTAGAGAGACTAAGACATTGTAATATAATTGTTCATTTAATAATGAATCCAGGTGAAATATAAAACACCCGCACGAACTTATATATTAAAGATTAATAAATGAATGATCCCAAGAGGTAACCAATCTTAGTTTTTCAGCGAATTCCATAGTACTATCCAATACTATTGTTCAGAAGGACAAAATCCCTTTATGAAGGTAGACATAAGTATCTTCACGGGGTATTGTTCTTAAATTCATCTTTCTATTGGCTCATGGAAATAACATTATACCATTTCCAATGAATATTAAATATTAATCGTTGCTGTGTGAATACAAACGTTGCTTGTTCAAAGCCTCAATGTTCTTTCGCTTATAAAGTTTCCATCAATTATTTATTGTTTTATTTTTGGTTATTTATACCGAACAAAACACTTTTTTTTTGTAACGAAATACCATTTCTCGATTTGGGATAATATAACTTACTAAGACATTTAATATTATCTCTTATAATTATTTATAACGATATTCACATGGTAGAAAGGACTAGAATTAACGAGATGGGTTTATTTGTAGGCATACATTGTCAAAGTGAAACCCTTCTCTTGTTTCACACAATGAGGATGATACTTTCTAGTCCCATTCAATGTTTGAAAATATATATCATAGTTCCTCAAGGATTACTTGCTTTACAGATTCAGTATAATGATGTCTTTTGTTTAAAGATTAAGCAAATGAAACTACCTGTTAAAGTTACACGTTAATCATTTAATTAATCTTGTAAAAGGACCTTGGTCTCGAAGACTTACTGGAAATACACAAGTCGGCGGTTATAAAAGGCCTGTGATTGATATCGAATATTCCACGTTGCAAACATGACCGCTGTGTTGAAATATGGAAAGCTAACGGTTTCTGGGTGTATGTCACGGATAATATAATTTGGTTTGGCACTTTTAGTCTCTAATTAAACATTAGAAATTTACTCATGATGCGGACACGTTGACCCTGTTAGAATATTAAACGCGAACAGGAACCTGCCATGCTCACGCGATCCCTGAATCGCCCACCTGCTGTTTTGTTTATTATGATCTCTATACAAGGTCGAGGCATACTTACTGAAGCACAGTAATTCTCCTTTAAATAATATAACACTATTTACCAATTCAAAACACAAATACAAGAGAATCCTACGTAAGGTCGAATGTCCTCCACTATGAACAATTATCAAATTGACAAATCTATAGAAACAGATCCCGTGGTGGCCATTGTTCAATTGCTCTTTTGAATAGTAATTCTGCTATACTTAGATAAACTTGCTAACCGGCAGTCAATTCGTCACATTATTATGATGCTATTAGTCATTTTTATTATTAATCATCTTATTCTACCATGACTTAAAATACTTTATTCTGATTGGTTATTTTGCATAACTTGGAGGTATCAAATCCACGAAAACATACCTCTAAATCTGAATTGTCTCGCTTGTGAATAATCTCCTATACGTTGTTTGTAAACTAAGATTAGCTGAGAGAAAATGTCGTCTGTCGAAGGAAATATCAAACTTACGCAAACAAGATGAAACGGCCGATAGTGGAATCGTCTATTTTAATGTTAGCGTTATTTTATCATGGATTTGATGCCACTAAATGTTACATTTAAAACCTCATGCTAACATGTTAGGTTTTAAATGATATTTAGCCATATCAAATCCACGATAATATGTGGCCAAAATAAAAACAGAATATATGTTTACCTCCTAAGTATGTCCATTAAATTTATATACAAAATGTTAAACGTAGAAATACTCCATGCGATAACAAAGGAAGGTAACCCGTGTTCTATTATATAATATGTTTGTATATTAAACATGGTGTATTCATACAACGATGTTTTTGCATTAGAATTTAGTATACAATTTTGAAAGATTATATTGCGATACTTATTAAATCGTCAACTTTCTGTAGAACCGCGATTCTTAATCTATCAACCTTTAATGGATTTTTTGTTACCTTTTCAAAGTCGTTTTCCGTTCGACAAATAAAACTCACCTTTTTTCAAATGTAATTATTTGCGTGTGTTTCCCATGGGTTATTCTCTAAAGTAGGAATACATACGCGCTGTGCCTGCGCTCCATTATCTAACCTAATTGCTATTTACCAATGCAATTTGGTACGCCGTGATGACACATAATGTACTCGAGATGTGAACTAAATTCCCCAAGAGACGTTTATATCATCTGATGGATCCATTGAGATCCGTGTAGAATACGCAACGCTTGAAAGTCTGGAAGTGATGGTGCAATAACTTGATTATATCACTTTTAATTGACCTTTCCAAAAATCAAAGCAGATTTGAGACAGCTCAGATATTTCTATTAGTGTTGAAAGCGTTACTAATAGTGGCTACTAGTAGTGCAGGAATGCCCTTCTACTGAAGTAGTTGCAATCCACTGCAAAACGAGAAGTGTGATAAAGCAGTAATCATGATTTATGAGCTCAATATATTTTGAATCTCGACCTTGCATTTGTCATCTGATATCGCAATACAACACAATGTAACTGGATGCTCTTTTGAGAATATTTTTATACTGCTTACAAAATGTAGGGGTCTTATTATCGCAAAAGACCAAGAGAATCCTCAGATTCTGAGCCAAAGGCTCTGGAAAAAGCGATCGATCAGCCGTTAGTTTGTTTTAGCATTGGCCATCAATTGACTATAAAACTTGACTATTTCTACACAAATGTAATTTAATTTTTGTTACTAACATCCGCACCTAGTATATGACAAGCGATGCAACGAAGAAAATATTATTTCTGAGATCTAGTGTTGTATCCGACTAGACGCCGATGTAAAGAATGACCGTTAACCATTCGGCCTTCGTTTTAGCTAAACAAATTATGAGACGCGTCTTGATATTTTAAGAATAGCCAGACACATAATAATTGTTTGCTGACACAGCAAAATGCCATTGACCTAGTAATGAATAATTATCAACAATGATGCGATGATAACTGCTATGTTCAGGGCAGTCGGTTATAAACTAATTATCGAATTACAAAGTACAATGTACTGATAAAATTTTTTTTAAATTGTATAAAATATCATGATAGTTCTATGTACATGTACTACATTGACTTCCAACCTAGTGCTTGACAGCACACACCATAAAGACGGCTAAACGGGCGTTCCTTTTTAAGAACGACTGGTTTGGCCAGGCGTTTATGGTGTTGGACTGTCATGCGAATCGGTGCTGTAAGTTCGAATCCCACTTGTGTACATAAGTGGGTTTTTTTCCCATTCCTATCAATTATTTCTAGCCGTCAATATAATATAATTATGTGGTAGGTTTAAGCACATCACTTCTACTTGTGGACGGCCCACTATCGAAGGACTGACACGCCTATTTCAAAGGTTTGACTGGTTTCTAATAATGGTTAAGACAAGACAGGTCAGGACCTAGATAATAATAGCCAGCGAAATAATTATGCCAAAATTGCCAACGAAAACTAATAAACAACTCCCTAAACCAACTCGCCCAGTTGTAACGTTAATTTTATTATTAAGTTACATTGAATGACAATTACTGGAAAACGCTTGGTATTTAGCCTAGTAAAGAGGTAAGACGAAATGTGATGGGTGCAACTCATGTGTCCGACCTATTCGGCACAAAGTTGGTGCAAGACAGGTCAATTGTTTGAATTTCTTAACCCAGATGCAGATTTCATGACACGACTTTCCTGATTTTGAAAGCATTTTAAATATTATGTCATGACAATGAGTAAAAGTGAATTATCGGCTACAACAATGTGCTGCAATTCAAACACAAAGAAACTATCTTAACAGGCTGTCCAGTACACCTGTTGGCGTCAGTAGGCTTGTGGAAAATGCTTCAGGTGGTTTTTTAAATCTCTGTTGACAGTTTATTCCTCTGTGTGCAAGTGGCAAGAACTATTCATTTTCATAACAGTCGCCAATTTTATTTTCCTGTACCGGTGAGAATGAATCTGCATTTTATCAAGGTCTCATTGCACTCTTTTATATCTCCAACGTTTCCTTTCTTCTTACTCTGTGGTCGATATTCAAAAATGCCTGGCACCAATTTTTGATGACGTCTGGAGCACCTGTAAATTAACGTTCAAATACAAACTCACATGACACTAGAATATCTACATTTAGTAACGTGTTTTATCAGCCAAGCTGAAGTTTTTTTAAGTGACCTAAAAGTAACTGCTATAATAATTATGTATAATTCGATAACTGTTCTTATTATGGTTCTTATTTTCGATGAGTTTTTATGTTAACATTTTATTATAATAATAATATAGCGTCAAACAACTTTAATACATGATACCGAATAATACTGTACATGAGTTATCTAACGATACTGGTCGACTGTAAACAAACTGGCAGATGTTTTTAATTAAATGACATAAAAGGAACATTGTTATATAACATTGTGTATTACGGGTTTTTTTTATGGAAAATAAATTAGTGTGGTCAACTCCGCAATTGACTGACTATTCTGAGATATAATTATCTCAGATCATGTGACCACCCCCATCACGCATTATAAAAGTCATTTAAAGCTATTTTTACAAATACGAACATAGCCTTTTTCAAATTTCGATCATCAACAAATTGAGTGCTTCGAGGTGACTTCCGCGTATCTGATGAGTAGGTTTATTTTGCGTGTGAACACCGCAAATCATTTGTATGCTATTTAAAGAATCAAATTGTATGAAATACCTACATAATAATTATGACAATTTATTGTGTCTACATGTGGAAGATAGCGAAATGTCAATGGCATTCCTACCGAAGTACGTATAGGGTGATTTACATGTAAAAACGAATTAAACATCGCTGTTCCGGCTTGTAATACAAACAATAGATTCTTGCAGATAGAATTGCTTGAAAATTAAAGTTTTGCACTTTAATATTTCACAATTACAGAGTCAAAATTACACACCTCTGGGAAAATGACCCTATTATCAAAATAAACACAAGTACGATAGAACTAACTGTACACATTATGAAAGTGGTCCCCTTCCTCCGTTCTGAAATAGTATGTCATAACTCGGTTTCTTTGATGGGGTGGGTAAAATATAAACAAATAACTAACTTATTTACATGCTTATGTGCAATTAAGGTTCCGGCACGTCTGTCATGGTCATGCAGTCTAGCTGCCTCGACAGAAGTTAGTGTTAGTATGATAGAGGAAACACGCTAGGGATCTTTTATATGCACTTCCCCACAGACAGGACTGTACATACCACGGCCTTTGTTGAACCAGTTGTGGACATTGGTCGGTGGAAGTACACCTACCCATACGCCACGAATGAGATTCGAACCCAGTACATACCAACCTGAAGCCAGAAGTGCTACCCACTACACCAAGGAGACCAGTAAAGCAATAAGTAATAATTCAAGCATTTAAATGCAAGAACATATATTACCTGAGACAAGGTGTTTTCTGCATATATTTTTCCAGCCTTCAGCAATTTCCATTTTAACCTTTTTACAACAGTTAACCATCTATCATGTCGTTCTGCCTCTGGCGACTTCCGTCTTGTAAACGGGAAGAATGGCCCATTTCCTTTTTGTAGATTGTGACTAGTACATAACACTACTTTAAACATTTTTCCATCGTTTCTTTTACATACCGATCCAAACAAACTATCCTGAACTGCTATCAGTGTGCGTTATATCGCATACTTTTCAAGGACGACTTCCATTGCTAAACTGGTAGTGACAGATTACCGAATATACTTGGAGGTCATGAACTCTTGATAAACATATTGGCACAACTTTAACACCTAACTACTGAAGTGATTTGGTAAGAAAAAGTCTTGTTGGCAAGCTCATGCCGTGAAGTTCGATTAGGTGCATAAACGTATTGGCGACATCTCCAAAAGTGTCTCTCAGAATGCAAAACAGCAAGGCAGGGAAATGAAAAACGATCCCAATTTGTCATGTTTAATTGCTAAGGGACTTCCGGCTACCGATGCGTAAACACACCATACATTTTGGTTTGAGAAGTAAACATTGTAAACACATCTCAAGGGTCGTTATGTGGATGATCAGTTTGCTGCTAGTACCATCAATTTACACGACCACACCATCTTGGACAAAGCAGCGTTGGCAATAAGTGAATTACCTGCCTTTAAATTAGTCGTGTTCAATGTTTAGCAGATTACGGACGCCATTTATTCCCTGGGTCTTTATCAAATCAAACACGTTTATGAATAATTCGCGACATATTGGCACCAGTCATGGCCGAGACTGTGTTGAGTTTCAGTTTAGGGATTTAGATGTACGTGTGGAAAAGCCGGAAACGTTTGACAGTAATATTCTTGATGATGTGTATCAAGAGATGGAAATCAAACATATAGTACAGGTACAATACATAAGTTTATCGCAGGCTGTAATACCCTACGTTAGGTCAGGTCAGGATGTTTAACGTCTACATTCAGAGCAAGCTGTTATAGCAGACGCCTGTCATTGGCATGAGTTCTGACAGGAAACCATACGTTGACCTATTTCACGCTTTTATCGTTTTGATGAAAACAGTAGACAAACAAAATGGTTGTGCTTACGACGGATGCCACCCGTTGGGCAGAATACTATCGATTTTTTCATCACTGCTTTGGTGTGTTTTGTGAGTATACGCCATCTCAAGTTTATCGTAATGTTCTTTGGTTTTGCTTTATCCAACAAGCATTTGGACTTTTGTGTCGTTTATGTTTATAGCAACAAGCAGACATTTTTATCACATCTCGATATGTCGATGGCAGCTTTTTTCCACTGTATATATATGAAGACACGCTAATTGCATTACCAGGCAGGATTTTAAGTCCAATTATTATGAATAAGGCTTGCCTTAGCAGAAATCTGTTCAACAAGAGTTGCATTATAAGAATTCTAAGTAAGAGAAAACTCGTGTTCCCAGAGTCCAATAGGAATTACTATAAATACTTAGCTGAATACTAAATTAGACCACGGTCATTATCAATCAAGACTGATGAAAAGTTTACTTTGACACACAAGATGTCCAATCGAATAATCTACATTAACCTCTCACGTTTTCATGGCTTTGACGAAAACACCACACAACACCACATGGCTCTACTTAGGACGGTTCCACCGGTGGAGAACGATATGCTAAGCTTTCGCGAACACCTGGTAACATCACTGCTTTGGTTTCCATTCTATAAATATGCCATCTCGACTTTGTCATAATAGCCCTTAGGTTATGCCTTGTGCAGAGATGTGTATGTGGCTATGTAACACCACTGCCTTGTGCAGATGTACGCATTTTACAATGTCAATGTGTGTTTGGTCGTTTAGTTTTCCACACACAACGTTACCAGATAAATATAATAATAATAATAATTATTATTATCTCAACTATCCCAAACAGCAAAGAGTACACGCAACCAAAATCGTATTGTGCACCTCGATTATTGCAAACCATTTAATGATGGTTTGACCTAATCAACACCTACCAATACGCTACCATCATGACATGAAATTGAGTTTAGGTGTAGACCAGACAACAGTATACGACCTGGTCATGCAATCAGAATGTTCATCTCTTTTAGCGCAGCGGGAAATCAGGACACATATACCCTCTGAAGATAAGGTCATGTAATCTGCTTAGCTCATGGCCAAGCTATAGTAAAGCCAGGGCTTTGCCACTCAAATGAAAAACCTTCTGTGTGAGATTACTCACAGATTGTTGGCGAAGCAGACTTGACCCAAATTGATGCTTAATGCGTTTAAGTGTTCATCAACACATGCTTAACATGGCCTTGCATGTATGCCAGTAGCTAAAAATTAATATCTTGACGCAATATTGCACTTAATCTCTTACAAGAGAAGAGCTATGATGTGTGAAGATTTCTTTTTTGGTGTGTGTGGTGGTAGTGGGGGGAGTTGGAAATGCACACAGAAATAGACTCGTCTTTTCTTAGATTTTCTTTGTATTACGAAATACACCAATCAATCACATCGGTGTAGTGTTGATACGAAGTGCGTATGTCAGCATGGATGCAAAAGTAAATAAATAATGTCTGTTATTCGTGTCACCTATATTATGAAGTATCACTAATTATACTAAAAGTCTAAGCTGGCTACTTTGTAAAAGTGTGTCCTCACATAGAGTACGCTACCCAGAGTGTGGTGAATGTACGGCACCGAATTTAAGATGAAATATTATATACATAGCGGATCGTCCCCGAGTGTCTCGTCATATCATAATTTATCAGTACGGGTTGACAAAAGTATAGAATCCGAGTCGTGCAGAAGATTTTTTATACTTTTATCAACGAGTACTGATAAATTATGACATCACAAGACACGAGGAAGAGGTATTCGTTTTATCATCCATTATCATTATGTCTAATTTCTATACTTATTAACAGAAATTAAATGAAAATGAACACTTCCAATGTTTAGCTCAAAGGCATGACGTCATATCAGTTGCGACAACGTTATGGCGTCATATATGTCGACCAATTAAGAGTTAGTACATAAAGTAATATCTCCTCCGTTAATATCGTAGGAGATATCACAAATTAAACGCCAGCAATATCTGCTGTAAACGCATCAAATGGACTATAAATAGAAGTTATTATACGAGTGTATCATATTGATTTTACGAAACGAGTGTCGGTATTTCTGTATTGCCCGAGCAAGTACCAAAACACTACATGCAAATTTTGCCTAAATAATATTACAGTGTATATGTATTGCACAATAAGTGATACAATTAAGGCATTCTATATTGCACATTACATTACCTTTGTACACTTAGTGAATTGTCGAAAACTTTTACGTATTCCATTCATATCATGCTAATTAATTATGTGATTCATCGTCCATCTCAGGTTCGATAATTCGTTTTATTGATTCTTAAAATAATCATTTGGGTTTTCAGTTCCGACCAGTCCTCCACAACTGAGATATCAAATATCATGTTGACCTGTCGGTAATTATTCAATGTTAATCGAAAAGGGATACCATATGTGGCATCTGTGGATTTATGGTCCCTGTAGCTGAACGATGTGTCGCAATTATACCACACGCCTGACAGATCGTAATAACAGATGATTAAACACCATGCTACGTAAACCCTAGGCTGCGACAATATGAAGTAAGATGGTACAATATAGGTTAA
This sequence comes from Melanodrymia brightae, assembly GCA_032273805.1. Lineage (NCBI taxonomy): Eukaryota > Metazoa > Mollusca > Gastropoda > Neomphalida > Peltospiridae > Melanodrymia > Melanodrymia brightae. The sequence goes on from JAUTCZ010115764.1 coordinate 11,570, forward strand.
TAGTAGTAATATCATTTACAATTGTGACATGTGTGTCAAATATACTGGACAAGATAATGTATTGCGTATGACGTATTCAATATCTGATATAAGTAATTTGTAGGCACATCTTCGGTACATAATGGGTAGCATTCAAGAGGTTTGACACCGGCCTCCGTAGAGCAATGGTTAACACTTCAGGCTTGAGACTAATAGGTACTGGGTTCGAATCCCATTCGTGGCATGTGGTTGTTAATCCCATTAATGGCTCCAACCCAGTGTGAGTGGGTAGTACTTCCACTTACACCGACCAGTATCCACAACCGATTTAACAAAGGCCATGGTATGGGATAGGTCATATAAAAGATCCCTGTTACTTATCAAATAGGAGTAGCGGGTTAATCTAACAAACTAACAACAACTTCTGTCCTGGACGGCGTGACCATGACAGACGTGCTTGAACCGTATTCGGATATAACAAACTAGAGGAGCGACAAGCTACAGCTGTGCTACGACCGAGACAAACAAGCTGTGCGCGTTCGAACCAAACAACGCTCAAACATCAAACTACCACCCAATTGAATGTGTCCATTGGGGTCTTCTTTGGAACACCCCTATCCCATCCCAGCCAATGATACTTTACTTGACGTGCAACCAAGACAAACACATTTTGCAAACTCTAATGACAACTGTGCTGCCATACACAGGCAAAGTGTTTGTATTGATCATAACACATGTTTGTTTAGCACTTTGTGTGAATAGACCTGCAGTAAAAGTCGTAATGACAAGCTTATACTAAATGCCATTTAGACATCTGCCCTAGCAGTCTCTCTTGATTCCATCAGCGTCGCCACTAGCGACTTGTCTTGGATACCAGGAACAGGATCCAGATAGTTCCATATTAATGTCAAACTCAGGGCGTCTTTGACGACTACAAGGGCACATAATCACCAGGGAGTATTTGTTCTGGCCAAGTCGTCGATAGCAATGGTATGAAACAAGTGAAATATTAAGTTTGTTGGATAAGCTCACATTGATCGATCTGTTTACACGTTACGGTGCAGTTAAATCTTATATTACCTGAAACAACATCGTTTTATAGATACCTAAAAACAATACAATATTGATGCCTGAACAATATATTATTGTCAATGACGCTTGGAACAATATATTATTGATGCATGGTACAATGCATTATAGAAACCAAATACAATATAATTATAGGTCCCTCAAACAATACTATTACTGATGCTTGGAACAATGTAGAGTGCCTTGTTTATCAGCATGTGTTGATAAAAGAAATTAGTATAAAAAGATATCACAATAGAAGATGTAGCAAATTATTATGTAAGCAATATTCTTCGAAGCTATTAATGGATAATAAAAGGACTTATATAATTTTGACATACAAGTTTGTTTCTGGTTTGAATGCCACTGGTGTGAAGTGAAGTACAAGGTGGACGTCCACGGACACATGCTGTAGTTTATTTATATATACTAAATACATACCACAATCGAGATGCTCGTGTATCAAGGTACAGTTTAATAATATTCCTGTTGCTAACGCTTTAGCGTGCCCCTTCTCTGGCATCCCTCTTATCCTGCAACCAGCGGATTTTAGAAATATTAAAAACTAAATGATGCCACTACAGTATATTCTTTCGAGCCATAGGCGTATGGGATGGTACTGTAATGGGGGGACTGATAGAATTTGGCCTGAAAATTGCCATAAAAAATAACGTTTTAAAAATGAAAAAGACTAAAGATATCTGTAAAAATCCAGTTGTTACATGTAAAATGTAATAAAATATGGGGTTTTTTTGCCATGAAAAATGCTAAATTTTCTAGCAGTAGCGGGTAGCAGCACGATCCCTGAGTCATGAAAATGTTTCGGAGTGGTTATAAGTGACCTCGATACACAACACATACCACATTGTACACGTATAGTACATTGGTAATGGTCTCACTGAGATTGAAGATGATGTTCAATAGGTCATAATAGAAATCATTGTCTTGTGACGGAAGTTTTTTCAGTCGCACTATTTAACCTGCTCCGACATGCTGCACGGCCAGTGGTATGGTCGCACGGACAATCAAAGAACCAAACGATCAATTCCACTTTCAGTCATTCCTTCTGCTTTGGTCTCTCTCATATTAATTGCAATGCAAATACATGCGTATGGATCAAACAGCGTATTTAGTTGGCTGCATACATGTCTTGAAATGCAAACATTCCCTGTTCCAAGTACTTTTCTCGAGGTGTTTGTTTTATTTTATATTGAAAGAATTGTGTTACAGTCGCTTGATTATTCTCAGGTAGTTTGTGTAACGTCAATTACTGACAAATCGATAAGCACACCGTCGCATGAAGCGGTTTCAATGTCTTCCTTGCCTCCTTCAGTAAGCACAAATAATATATCCCGCTGTATTGTAGACGTCTGTTGTGTTTGTTTTCTTGCGGCGTGGTATAGTGTATCGATGCGTTTTGTGGCATCCGTCATGAACTCGGACCAGTAGATGGCATCAATTTAAACAGTTGTTTTTACCTGTATACCACGATGGCCTTAATAAAAAAATGGTACATGTATTTAGAATTAGGTATGGAGATGCAGTTTCATCATTTTAATAATAGTCATATTGTTAACACTTTGGTTTGCTTGATTTGACATCGTTCTTAATACCCCTGTGCCCTGTCACACTCTATTGCGATCACACTGCATGGTGCTCCCACTGCGACCTGCCTTGCGTTCAATAGAGTGGGCATTCTGCTATCGACACAAAACGTTTTGACACCGATGTTTGCATCTAACATAAATGCATGTGATATGATAGTACACGATCGGTACCAGTAAAATTGTTTCGGGGTCGTCAGGGATAAGAGATTAACGTGTCTATATCCAAAAACCGGTCTCCGTGGTGCAGTGGTTAACGCCACGGACTACAGGGTGGTAGGAACGGTGTTAGAATCCCGCGGGTGGATCTCACTTTCCGACTCTAAACCAGAGTGAGTGCT
>JAUTCZ010115875.1:0-14559 GCA_032273805.1 Melanodrymia brightae
AGTAATAAATAGAATATTAAACTCGCTACCCTGTATTATCAAGTTTAAGTCCCTCGTGAAATAATTTTCACTTGGGACTTAAACTTGATAATACAGGGTAGCTCGTTTAATATCCTCTATATATAAACCTTGTCTGTTCTACGGAATATCAACTGATGAAACATGATGATTTTTTTTAATTTGACTAAACTTCGCCAATTTTTATTTTTTTGGCAATTTTAATACAATTTCCATTTAGACAAAGAGTGAAATTAATTTATAATAAATCTGTGCATTATCCAATAAATTGTGAGCTTAGTTATTTTCATTTATTTTCGAGGTTGTCCAGTTACCCTCTGAAATAGAAAAATAAAAACCCACAAACATTTTCGGTTATACAGTATTGTATATCTTTGTGGAGTCCGATTTGTGGGTATGGATTGACTCGTACAGTTTGTCATACAAACGTTTCTGTTTCATAACACTACAGGCCAGAAAAAACTAATGATGCGACAGACAAAATTGCCAACAAAGAAAATACTCCAGAAAAGAAAGTAAGAAAAACTAAAGACCGATCAAGATCTAGGACACGAAGCAGAGATCGAAAGAGACGAAAGTCACGGACACCAGACAGAAAGAGAAAAAGAAGTCGTGAACGGTAACCTATGATTACCTATTGCCTCTTATCCATTTATAAGAATGATGTGTGTCATTTGCTAAAGTCACAAAAAGGAACGGACATTAGATGTTGAGCTACCATAAACTAGAATTATATATTTTGTAAATGAGCTATAGTTTTTGTATGATACAAGTCTTATTCATAACAAAAACATTTGGAAAACTACCATTGGGCAGTACACATTTTACAATAAGCAGAGTTAGTATCCAAACCTGTAAGTGAAGTCATAGGGTTTTCTTTACTGAGCAGCCAGTATTTATTTTATCATAATAAAGAAACAATTGTTTGGACCATGATCTACTCTGAAAGAAGCATTTAAGATAATCTTGGGTTGTGGAATAATTGGTTACACCTGTCTATGACTTGGTTTTGCTACCTGTCACCTACATAATTATATCACCTGTCCAACAGATAGACATCTAAACTTTATGACCTGTGAATTTGTGAACAGTATTAGTCAAGGCCGTGCAAGACCTAGAATATGTGTAAAATAAATTGACAAACTACAGATTCCACAAATTTTAAAGGTGCGACTATAGCAGATACCTTTCTATGATTGCCACATAACAAAACTTTGAAATTAGTTACTGTAATCGAGTTCTCTACTGTCCTTAAGAGTTTTAAACAGCAGGACCTGGTACAAAGATTTTGATCTACTTGGGTTCTAAATGTGGTTTTTACTGGCAGAATCGCTGCTCTCAGATTAGTAGATTTGAAGGCGTATTTATTTTAGGTATTTTATTAATATTTCATTTCTGATGATACTTTACCTTGGATACAGGTTGCTTGCCCTTTGTACCGTAATCATACTTCTTTTGGTGTGTTAAGATAGAAAATAGCAAGTGTAGTCCATTGTTGAATGCGAGTTTGTGTGGCCTCAGTCTGCAAAGGATTTATGCATATGTATTCCAGGCTAAGTATTGTCAGAAAAGAAATATGACTAAAAAATATTTTTATATTGTTCCCTAGATACAATGCATGAAGACTCACATGCTCAATTGCCATTTACTCTCATGCTCATTGTTTGCTTATAATAGATCACGATCAAGAAATCGACGGAGATCACCAAGACGATATTCTCCAAAGCGAAGATCGAGGTCACGACAAAGATACCGTTCTCCTCGAAGACGTTCTGACAGAAGATCACCAATGAGATCAAGACGAAGTCCTATCTTGAAGAAAGTGTCCAGAAGAAGGTAAAAATCTACATGATTTCTTAACATGCAAGACAAAATATGATAGGATGTGTTTTGTCGGTTTATTATTTCCGCCTTTAGTCAGGTGTCAAAGCATTATTTCGAAAATTTTCAATATCGTACTAAGATGTCTGGGTGTACATTTAATGGGTAAGTAAAAATAAAGCGCAACCTACAATGAAAGCTGATAATTATTTTGACAATTTCTAGTAGAAATATTCCTATTCTTAATTCTGTATATTGTTCCTTTTTATATTTTATGTTGTCACGTTTGTGCATCTAACTACTAAAACACTTTAATGAAGGTCATTTTTAAAGCTGCAATGCCTATGAAACAAGTCCTTGATGATGACTATTATCAGCATTGCTATGTGGTAGCAGCGGCTTTCCTCTGTGACCAAGTGTCGATATAACTGCAGTTGGCATCGAATAACCGCTTCTATCAAGATCTCTCGTTATAATTTTGTGTATCTCTGATTTAGGCGCTCACCAAGTTCTAGCTCAGACAGTGACAGTTCCAATAGCTCTGCTGGACAAAAACGGAAAAGAACAGGATCTAGTACTGGCAAGGTAAGCAATTGGATCAAATTATTATTTTGTTTGTAGTTGGGTTTTTTTTAGACATTAAATAGTATTTATTATTGATGCTATATTTGCATCTTGAGATTGTATTTTCAATGTTATCTGTTTATTGCTGTAGGGAAAGTATGACAGTGATGACAAGAATTCTCCAGATAAACTTGGCGTACAGCAACGTCGACATTATCGCACACACATGGACACAGCAGAAGCTGATTCGTCTTCTGGTTCAGACTCTGATGAACCCTGTAGGTTTTGGCTTTTTTTAATCTCATGTTCTACGATGAATTAGGAAATTAATGTCTCACCAGCCATCGTTGATTGAATGAATAGGCAAGCTTGAAAATTCCTGTTTGCTGTAGATCCTCTGGCATTTATACATGTCTGTTATGTATCAACTGATACCTCAACAAAATTCATTTATAAATGGCTTTGGTGCACTCTTTGTGTTATACATAGTAATTAACAACATTTAGACGATTATGGATAATTAAGGGTTTTACAGTAATATTAATTTTGAATCTCTAAAACATTAAAATGACAATTGTTGCAGTCAAATGGATTGTTGGAACTACTATGTATAAATGTATTCCCCAATATTGCTGTTCTTTTTTATAGCCAAGTCCAGGAGACGTAGAAGATCTGGATCACTTGGTCGCCGAAGACGTAGATCTAATTCACCAAGAAGACGACCTTCACCAAGAAGGTATCAATATTTAACCTTAAAACCTATATACTGGATCAATTTAGATAAATACAAGTGTATGTTATCTTGATAACATATTATGACTAGGAACTAGCTGATGCATAAAATGACAAATATGAAGTATTTTTCTGTTTTGTTGTATTAACTTGTACTGTTCTTGAGGTTTTTGCATTCACTATATAACGCCATCATTGAAAAAATGTTTGTGAATATACAGTATTCGACCATGCTTTCTCATAATGTGCACGTAATCTGTCCTGTGTGTTTGTTTACCTGTACAAAACAAATTGGTTTGTAACAGCAACTTTACAAGTTCCACATTTTTTATATAATAGACACACCTCCATTCTATTACATATTAGATTAAGTATCAGATTTAAGGGTATGTTTAAAGGTCTGTCCATCCATTTCACTATGATGACAATTAGACTCACCGAATGTTCTTTGCAATAAACATAAATTTTAGAATTTTGTAGACTTGTTTTTAAAGAATATTTTGATGCTAAATAATATTTATATACGAGGATATATACAGAATATTTAAGTACTAAATGGTTCAAAACCTCTAATGTACCGTTTTATTTTTTATATAGATTCTCTCCAATGAGAAGACGCAGATCACCAGAACAGCCCATCATAAAAAGGTTAGATCCACTAAAAAGTATTTGTTCTTTTGGCTTACTAAATTAATCGTTTTTTATAGTACTTGTTGTATAGCAAAATGATGTTCTCCTCCACCCAGAATTCCAAATGATTTAAAGACAATAGGTATAGCAGAACAATGAATATATTTAAAATATTGAATACTTAATGATGTTGGTCATATAACTCATGTTGTCGGTTTCGGTTCACGCAAATTAAATTAATTTAGTGGACTGTGCTAGTTAACTGTTTTCCTTGTTCTAATAATAAATTTATACCTTGACTTAGCTCAGCGGTAGAGCGGCTCAAAGGATCGATACTCCTCAGGGGACCCGTTGGGTTATTTCTTGTTTCAACCAGTGATACACGACTGGTCCATCAAAGGCCGTGGTGTGTGCTTTCCTGTCTTGGAATGCGCACATAAAAGATCCCTTGCTGTTATACTAAGAAGAGTAGTCTATGTGGTGGCAGCAGGTTTCCTCAGACCAAATGTCGATATAACCATGCGTTTGACATCCAATAACCGCTGATTAATAATCAGTGTTCCAGAGGTGTTTTAAACAAAAAAACTTTGATCTTTTTGTAGATTTTCATCTCGAAGACGACGTAGTGACTCTGCTCCAAGGGGAAGTAATAGATTTCCAAGACGTTCAGTATCAAATTCACCATCGCATAGACGCAGGGCAGATATATCTCCTTTTGTGAGAAAGTCTCCTTGGAGATCCAGACCGTCACCTGTCCGAGCCAGGCGTTCTCCCTCTCCTGTTAGAGCCAGACGATCACCCTCTCCTGTCAGAGCCAGGCGGTCACCCTCTCCTGTCAGAAACAGGCGATCACCATCTCCAGTAAGACGACGTGTTCCTTCGCCCCCAATTAGAAGACGCAGAAAATCTAGTTCTGCATCTCCTCCAACAAGACCGAACAGAAAACCATCGTCTTCATCGTCAGATTCTTCATCTGATTCAGATTCTACTCCGCCCAAAGCTCCTGCTGGTAAATATCCACGAAGACTTTCATCTCCTTCTCCTGTAAGAAAAAGACCATCGCCTTATCTTAGAAGGCAGTCACCACCTCGAAGGAGGAGAATGTCGCCTTCTCCCCCACCACCCAGACGACGATCTTCAGTATCGCCACCATACCGTCGAAGAGCATCCCCTTCTCCACGTCGGCGAAGAGGTTCTCCCTCCCCGCCGCCTGCTAGAAGGTGGGGCACGTCTCCCCCGCCTCGTCGCCGTCCTTCGTATTCTCCACCACCTAGAAGGAGGCCCTCGCCATCGCCTCAAAGGAGAAGATCGCCATTTCCTGCAAACCGTAGACGAACTTCACCTTCTCCGCCAAGAAGACGCTGGTCTCCTAGACAAAGATCACCCGACTCGCCGCCTTTGAGGCACCGCCATCCACAGTCGCCTTCCAAAAACAGGGTGTCTCCATCATCACCTGGTCGGCATCGGAGAATTTCAACATCACCCGCTCAACGGAGGCTGAAAGTGTCGTCAGTTCAAGAAGCAAGACGCAGAGGAGGTTCCTCATCATCTTCAGAATCTCCTGCACAAAATGCTGAAAGGGGATCACCAGTTAGAGTTGTTAAAAGAGTACCACTTTCTCCTTCACAAAGAAGGCAGAGGTCCATGTCCTCTTCATCTCCTCCACGAAAGTCATTTTCGCAGTATCCAAATTCTCCATCTAGAGATAGCAAATCGATTCCCAAACGTTCACATCGCAATAGCAGTTCATCACCATCTCTACCACAGTTTCATAAGAACAACTACCACGGCAAGTCACAAAATAGGTCACAAGAAAACTCGCCAGAACATCAAGGGAGGTTTCAAGAAGACAATATTTCCCCATCATATCAAGATAAAAGACCATCTCAATCTTCACATAGTCCTGATTCTAGAATCAAGAGACGACATCCATCAGAATCTGAAAATTATTCCAAAACAGTTTATGTTGACCGAAGATCAGCGAGAGGAAGTGGAGATCTAGACAGAGATGATGTATACAGAAGGGTGATTACTGTGAAAAAAGATGAATTGCCAGACGGATCTCGGAGACAAGAGAGAATCTCCAGTCCTCAACAAAATGGTGAAACGCCTAAAAAGAAAGCTAAATTGGAAAAAGAGGCATCTGGCGATGAATCTGAGGTAAGATATATTTATATTTTGTTCCTGATCCTGTTTCAAGGTCGAAAGTTTGTGAAAGTTGAGTTATAGTCAAAATGGGGTGCATATTTTAGTTCCATGAAAATTACAGAAACAAACTTTTTGGCGATAATTTGAATCTATAGAATATTACTGGATTTTTGTTTGTTAAAGTTTTGCTATTATATTATCTCCAACAGCTTCGTGCCTATGTTTGAAGACAGTCCGTAAACACTTAAGTACTTGGACATCTGGCTTTCTTCATAAAAATTTAGAAGGCTCAACAAAATGTAATTGCAAACTTCCATGGACCGATTATAGCTTTGAAGAAACATACATGTCGTGTTGATTTGTATGGTGTTGTATCACTTCAAGTTATATTGTGGAAACGTGTTTTCAGAGTTCTGATGATCAAGGATCAAAAAAGAAAAAAAAGAAGAAGGATAAGAAACACAAGAAGCACAAAAAGCACAAGAAGCACAAGCACAAAAAAACTGAAAAAGATGACGAGGTAAAAAAAAAAATTACAGTATCTAATCTAAACCTTTTTTATAAGAACACCATTTTGTTGAATTGGAAAAAAATAATAGTTTAAGCAGGAAAATATTTTAGTTTAGATTTACAAAGTAAAATATATTTTCGTCATCAAATTTTGCATCACTTAAAACCATTTCCTTTGTACTCATGAACTTGCCGGAGCGGGATGTAGCTCAGCACATGGGCATCCACCTGAGGTTTGATGATCCGAAGGATTGATGCGCCTCTGTGAACCCCTTCTGTTACTAACCGTACTAACCACTGATCCACGAATGGCCCATCAAAGGCTGTGGTTTGTACAATCCTATCTGTGGGAAAGTGCACATAAAAGATCCCTGCAATCAATCGTGTTTCCTAATTAAATATTTAATCATCGGTTGCAACCTAAAAAAAATTTATTTGTATCACAATACGCAACATGATACTGATTGAAATGTTCCATGCTAAATGAGACACACAAGCATTAATAATAGATTTTCTTTTTCTAAAGATGTCTGAAGGTGGTGAAGGAGAGGGCTTAGAGGATCTTGAGAGAAAATTGAGAGAGAAAGCTTTAGAGTCGATGAAAGCAAAGTCTGTTGGTGCAGGAGATGGTTGAAATGAAATACAAGAAACTGATGGAAAACGTTTTACAATAACCAAAGCTGACACATCTGTTTTCTGGGCCTTGTGATGCATACTATCTCACAACAAATGGATATGATGTGTAACTTCTTTATTGTGGACATACTTTATAAAAATGTCTTATTTTATTGTTATAAAACTTTGAGTTTGTCATTTGCATAATTATTTGAATTCCATACATTTGAGTTAAGTACAACCTACGAGTAGAGTAAACATGTGGTTTATTCCATTAACATACTTGGAGTAGATTCATGGTATATTCTATTAAATTGAGCGGTAGTTTACATGGTGTATTTCTTTAAATCCAGTGAATTCAAACACATGGTGTATTCTATTTTGAGTGGAGTAGAAATGATTGTATATACTTGTACCATTAATTTGAGTAGAGTAAAACTGTCATTTCTTCCTCAAAGTATAACAGTACATAGTTTATTCATTAGTTTGATTGGATTACAATCCATGGTTCATTCCATTACGTTGTGTGCAGTAGAATTAATAGTTTATTCCATTAAAGTGGAGTACATCCAGTGATTTATTCAATTTGTGTGAAGTACAACCCAATGTGTCGTTAATTAAAACCCAATCTTTATCACGTTAATTAGAAGCCATTGTTTATACCTTTAATCTTAGTAGAAAGTAGCCTATGCTTTATTTCACTAATTTAATGGGTTTTATATGTGAATTTTTTGTGGTGCTTGTTAGAATTAACAAAATTATTTGTATCTTAATCATGTAAATTTGAAAAATTGCAAACATGTTATGCAGTGTGTATGTAATAAAGAACATATTGCTGAAAAAAAAACATTTTAGCAAGATTATTATTATGTCCATGTGGTTAACACAACTGTTTTCATTGTAAATATTTTGCCATTGACCCAAGCAGATTGAATTTAACCGAATTAATCATCTCAGATTGGATTTCCGCAGGATATATCACAGGATATAGTGTTCCTATTTGTTTTGATTTGGCTTGAGATAACTAAAAATGCATGTGAAAACAACATTCAAAGCCAAAGAGGATTTCAATGTTTTTAAAATTGTTTCCTTTTCGAAGCCAAACAGGATTATGATGTTTTTAAACGGCAGTATTTTTGTTGGAGGCCAAATAAAGGGAAAAAAAGTTAAATTTTAACATCTAGTTCATCAGTTTATTTTCAGATTTGTAAGCTCTTCTATAAATGATGAGGCCTATCGCAAATCATTTTATATACCTCTAGATTGCATTGCAGAGTTGACCAACAATTGGTGTCTTATTATGCCAAGTAATTATAGTTTCTAATTTTTTAAATTTCTATGTAGAATGTTTTTAAAAGGGAAAGTTTTTCATACTATAAACTTTCAGAGTTCACCATCCAAACTTTTCAGAATTCACCATCCGAGCAATGATCTTTTTACTTTTCCATTTCCAAATAAATATTTATGAACAAACATACAAAATCAAATATTTTTCTTTTGTAGTTTAGAGCATAATATAGTATGTCTATAAACTTTATATAAAATGGCAACGCAGATCACTGTTAATTTGTCCAATTACAGAAATCACCCACATGCAGATAAAAAATATGCAGCCATTTACAAATACTAAAAGTCTTTATGAAAACAAGCATTTAAAATCTCACTACTTGCAGTGCTGAAATTTTGTCAAACACTGGATACCGAATGCATTCATGCCTGTAAATTTTCATCGATGTATTTTCATTCCTTTAATAGTAACATGCATACAATGTATCGACAATCAATGTGAAGTTATCAACATTTGAGTCGATTGTTTTGTCGAGTGAAGTAGACCTCAACTAGGTGAAAGTATGTCAATTCCAGCCCAAGAACATCCAGGCTATGATTTATATATGCACTTTGACATTTTCAATGACCGTAGTAATACAGGATATCCCATCATTGCTATTTTCTGGAAATAATGATTATGCAATTTGTTCTGTGAATTGTTTTATCATGGATTATTAGGTTTTAAATTGTGTAGGAAAGCTCTTGTACATAGTAAAACCATTTACACATGTACGATTGTTGCCATTGGAGACATTAGTATTCTTGATTTTGTTTCAAATACAATAAATATTCAAAATATTTATGTGTTTGTTGTTTTATTGTATTAGACCACTCTGTCGTACAATTGGTAACAAACCAATGAATAATATCAACTTTACTAAAATACTATTTTTTTTATCTTTCTTTAAATAGAAAGGCAGCTGAACTAATTTGTTCAACTTGTTTAACATCTGTGATCTATACATGGTCCTGACCCAATTACTTTTGTTAGGGCCAATTAAATGTTCAAGATTGGCTTTAATAACATTCAACTTCTTGAGATGGGTTGGGGTTTTTTCCTCCAAGCAATGTGGCCATTATATCCCAATTGTTTGTGATAATAATTACATGTATTTTCAAATTATTTTAAAGAATTTGCAACACCTGAATATAATATTTTTTATCCATTCCAAATCGAACTGCCATTATTGACTTTAATCGACTCTTGATTGCAAATTTGTAGTTTTAAAAGTTGAAGACCAATAAAAATAATATCTAATACAGCCAATTGTATTTCAAATTTTACCAAATTAATGTACATCCACTTCATTAAGACGATTTATTCATACACCAAATTTAGTGTTCTTTTAAAGTGGATATCCGACTACAAACATTAAATGACTAACATCGACTTGATTTATTAATAAATTAAAGTTCACACATTCCTGTGAAGTTTGATTTTAATTGGAATGCAATGTACGAAATTTAATTTGACACAAAATTGTCATATTTTTAATATGTGGAATACAATGAGATTAAGAGTGACAGAGGTTTCAAACTAATAATTACATGTACATCAGGAAAATCTTTTTTTCTCTCAAAATTCACTCCGTGAATAATACAATACTGTAAACTAAGTATTTTGATCCGAAAGAATCTAGTCAATCGCTGGGAATGTATTTAATTAACAAAGAACAATAGTTCAAAGTATGAGAGTGGGCTCCGTCTGAAAAAGTAGTATTTGTACTACTTAATCCACTGAGCTTCACCAAACCATATAGGATAATAAGGATGGAAGAAATAGTGAGATTCCAACCTGCAACACCCTTTCAAAATGAATTAAACATTCAACAATTTTGACCTCAGCTGAGACATTGATCACTAAAAGGCGATTTCCAATTAACGTATCTTAGGGCCGATTTCTCGTCACCGGTTTAACCTGATCACGGGATTAAACATGTTTTTATTTATCGAATTGTTCGTTATATGATGGGATAAAAATCCAATTTGCATTCCCGGCCGACTTTAGTTACTTTTACAACAGTTTAAACCTACCGGTCGGTTAAAACCAGCTGTTTAGTCTTGTTTAATCAGAGTTTAAACCGGTGACGAGAAATAGGCCCTTAGATTGGTACTATTAACAAAGGTTTAAATCCATGAAATGCAATTATTAAACTACAGTGTACTTGAGACCTTGGTGGGAAATAACGTTGCTATAAGAAACTCCCATATAATAGATGTAATAAACAGATTAACGTAAGTTTGTTACTTATTTATGACATTTTATTCCAAAACTGAAAAACAATATTCTAAAAGTTTCTTCCAAAATAGAACAACATTAAAAAATCATCTACTCGTGATGACTTTAAAAAAATTTGTATGTCAAATTTATCCAAAAATTATTTGTTAAAAAGTACATAAATATAAGATGTACAAAAACAGTTGTGTAAATATAAATATGATATTTTAATTATTAATAAACATTTCCCTTCTTAAAAAAGACTAATATAAATACTTCCAAGAATCACAGATGTTACTTCCTAAACACTTATCAAGTGTTTAGATTAATGTTTGTACGATCAACTTTTCCAATTTGTTCAGTGGTCATACTATATATTTCTTGTAAAGAATAATTAAAATAAAATGATAAATGTTTCAACAAGCAAGGTCATCTCTCTCTTCTGGTTTGTGTTGATTTTAAAGTGTACAGTGCAACTCCACCAATGATACAGAAGAATGCCACGAAGTACAGTATATGAAACTGAAAAGTAAAAGGTCGAATATACAGCAAGGTGAACACATTCTAAACCCACAATGTTATAAACACGATAGGAAGCTGTTTTTATTTGCACAATGTTCATTATATTTGGAATATCTTTCTGAGTTTAATCTAATACCCTGAGATATACAGAATTTACCATACGACTTTCCACTTTTAGTAATTTTCCATGATGCCGCATATTTTGTTCAGTGATTATTAGAAAAAGGCTAACAAAAATTTATATGGTAACAATTTGCTGTAATTACAAACAAACGATAAATGGCAAATTTGATAAAAAAAAAAATTCCTGACATGAATCGTAGCTACTTAGAGATTTTAAAATGTTCACAACAGAGCTCTGAATCTATTTGTACATGCATGGAGAATACACAATGAAAATCTAAAACTGGATATTACCTGATATTTAAATATGAATATTCCGAGAATGACGGTATAAAAGTCTGCTGACAGCATGGACAGGTTTGCTGTGGTGGCGCTGGTGTATTTTATTATGATCGTCATGGTAGTGTAGAGGAGAAACTGACAAGCAAGAAACCCCAGCCATGGCAGTACTAAAATAACCAATTCAAGCAGTTTATTTCTCATTGTATTATAGCTCAAAACAAAACTATTCAGATAAAATATACAGTTTTACTGATATTACTGTAGTTTAACTTTTGGAAAAATAACATGTCCATGATCTGTTCTTTTTTTGTAGAAAAAATGTGAAAACAGGATAAATGTATTGAGGGAAAAAGAACAAATAATATAATAATGTCATGATAGCTTTAAATGATCCAAATTGTACATAATGTGAATTGTATTCATGCTGAAGCAAATTGACCAAGAGTAGTATTTCTGAAACCACATAAAGGATTACTTACCTATTTTATATGATGTGAAGTCTATTTTCTCCACTTCATGTTTTTCAAGTACCATACTGAAACAATAACATACAAGGATATATTTCTAAGTACATTGACGCATAGTATTATTCCCACAAACTGAAACAGTAATTAACACTATGTAAATGAACTCATAATGTCACCATTATATAATATTGTTTGATCTGTTACTATTAAGGAGATAACATTGCTGTGTTTTCCAATTTGGTGAAGTATATATGTGGTTAATGTATACCATAAAAACATTTCTGTTATTGGTGCCGTATTAACAGAACCAATAAATTGGGGCATTTGTGATGGTATAACCTTTGATATACGGAATAAAATGGCAAAACAGTAGGTTCTTAATATCTGTATTCCAATTTTATCCCTATTCTAATTTCTACTGGTATTTTTTTTTCAACCAAATTTAGAGTCATAACAAATATTACGTAAAGAATGTACACGCTGATGATGTCATGAAAATCATGCAGGATATAAACTGTATACCGGGTGTATAAGATTTTATGTCTCATACTTACATGTAGTTAAACATGTTGACATGATAAATTTGTTGTAGAAGCATCTTTTTGTGTAAATGGATTTTTATGTACCGTTCACTAGTGTACACTCTTGAATCTCTAGACTTCAGCTCAGGGTTCTAGGGCATACAGAGCATTCATAAAAATACATCTACACCTCCAGATGCTTACACAACTTATAATATCCTTGACTCTGCAACGTACAACTGAATTCCGCTTATGAAGCTGCCGAAGAGTCCAATCATGCCGAGGAACTCTGACCTAGCATACTGTTTGACAACATATTCCTCACCAACATTGGATATTCCATACAAAATAGATGCAATGATGCAGAAAACATCACCAAGCCACTGTTGCGAGCCTGAAAAAGTTGACACGGATACATCATTGTAGAATCAACATGAGCAAATGTTCGAGAACATGTTTAATTAACATACAAACATCTGTGTATACTAATATAAGAAGTTATATAAATTATAATATATAAATTACAAAATATTTAGTTCTTCACAAACAAGTTTAAACCTTTTTAGACGATAACAGTCATAGATAGCCCACACCTGTGTCATGGCATTTGCCCAACAAGTTCTTACAATATTGAATATAGAGTTTAATCCCTTGGCAGGCAAAACAGTTTGGCGGTTTTATTAAAGGGGACTTTTCTTGAACATTTGTATCATGAATTAAATAAAAACAGTTTCGTTCGTTGTGCAATGTTACTACCGGTAGTGGCAAGGTTCATTGCTCTGAATTTGTTTGACTAATAGCACATTTGGTATCAATTCTTCAGTGAAAATAATTGAAAATAGGCAGGTACATGTAATGCAAATTTACTTTTATGGGGGCAATAATTAAACTTGTTTTTCAAAACATGTTTGAGTGGCACTTATTGGAGCAGGGTGGTTATTACATCAAACACGGTAAATGCAAAATAACATGAATTCCACAGTTCACATTTATGCAATTTTCGTTTTCATCCAACCTTGTGAATTTGAGTTGCGTCCTGATAAAATATCTGCTACAACTAGACCGCCAGATCCTAAAAGACAAACAATGGCTCCAGCAAAGTGTGTCACACGATACCTGACCCTGAAGAACACAGCAGACAGCAGCATTACGGTGGGCAGGCTTAAGCAATCCAACAACTGAAAAACAACATGTTTCAAATATTAGACAGATCATAAAGTTTTCAAGAACATAAAGAATGCTAACATATCCCATACTAGTTACCTGGTAGTTTAGTCTTTAGTATTTGGTTGTACTGAAGGAAAATTATTCTTGACACATTGCATACCAGTCAGTTTACTAATTTAAAGTTCTTGTTGTTTTTAGAACAGTACTTAGTGGAAATTACATCCTAAATGTATTACTTTATATCCTTGCAATAAATTATTTCTTCATGCTAGATATAAAACAAAAAGTAACCACTACATCACAGAGTAGAGGCCGGCCTCATCACTGTTGTTCTCCAGTATGAATTTAAGGGTTAAGGTGTTATCCCATTTGCACAAATCCTGTAGTTCACAGAACTCTAAAATCACATGCTCAATAGTGTCTCCTTTGCCACACAGAAGGCTGGTAGCATCTGGCATTATGAATTTATGGGGAGAGAATCTGGCTACATAGCTCTGGCACGAAAGTACAGTAGTGTTATTGCCTGTAGTTGATGATACTAGCACCCTTTTGTCTCTGCATTTCATCTTTGTATGCAAGTTTTGCTTGTGGATGCTCTTACCACACATTTTAGCTACACATACGTTTCATTGTAATATTTGAACTACCATATTTATCCAAAAATTATAATTTCGAGAACTTGGTCAATGTACAAAAATCTAGATTACACTTATTTTTAAAATTCCACGTTATTGGAAGAATACAGTAGTACCTGAACACTGGTCACTGTTGTATATGAGTAAGCCTTGACAGCCAAATAGTTGGCTTCAACATCAACAATTGAAAGAAGCAGATACTTCCACCCGTAATTCTTCAGTAAGAAACCAAATGTCCTTTCTTTGTAGCGACATGC
>JAUTCZ010115986.1:0-14544 GCA_032273805.1 Melanodrymia brightae
AACTGTCACAGGCGTCTTAGTCTTGCTTTTGGTGATATTCAGCATCATAATCATTAGGTAAGCGACTATAAACTGCAACGTACTATAATATTACTCATTCAACAAACATAAAGTACTCATTCGACACACATTTATATCAGTAATAGTATAAACTATCGACAATATCCACACTCTTAGAGAACACAGATAAAGCTAAAGTTTGTTTGTTTAACAACACCTCTAGAACTCATTGATTATTAATCAGCGGTTATTGGATGTCAAACGCACAGTTATATCGACACTTGGTCACAGAGGAAACTGCTGCCACCACATAGGCAACACTCTTCTTCCTTTATGTGCACTTTCCCACCCACAGAATAGCACACACCATGGCCTTTGATAGATCAGTCATGGATCACTGGTTGGAACGGGAAATAACACAATGGGTCGACTGAGGATGATCGATCCTTCGACCACTCGAACCTCATATGGAGTAGAAGATGTTCAGTAACTTTTAAACTAGAGTACCTTGACACAAATATTGTTCAGAAAACAGTTTTAACCTACCTTTACAAATACTTCATTCAGGAAACTGAAACGTTTAACCTACTTTTACACAGATACCGTGTGCAAGTAATATTAACTTTTAACCTATCTTTATACAAATACTTTGTGCAGGAAACAGTACCGTACCTTGTATTTTGTACATGTAAAGATACAAATTGATATATGGTTTCATGGTGGACGAAGATGAAAGGAAACAATAGATTAAAACTTCAACCACAGAAAACAATTTGAACAAACCTTACCCATGACACTCTTCTGGCCATGCTGCAAGCTGCAATGACTAAGTGTCACCATGGTAACAGCTCACAAAATTCATTATAAAATCTACTTTAGATTCCACATTGGTTGAGAAGACTCTTTTTTCTTAATTAACACTCCTGTTGGCAAATTGTGGGAAGTTGCAATCATCCAAGGGCCAAATGATTCACCAAAAGAAATAGGGCTTCAGTTCAACTAAATATGCATGCTTCTATAAAGGAAAGCTGCTTTTAGACAAAAAGACCTCACCAAATACCAATAAGAAATCGAAAAGACTTATCTTTTTAGATATTTATCAAGCCATCATGAATATTGTCAGAATCTAAAACTTTACTGTCACCACAAAATTTAGCTAATTATGCTTTTTATGAATGAGTGAGGATTGATGTTGAGAAAGCCCATTTATGTGTGTTAGTCATTTGTGTGCAATTATATAATCAGTAGGCATCAGAACATAGTAAACACTAAGTATGATTGATTTTCAGCCAATCATTCAGTTACATATTCTTCTTACACAGTGACCATAACGCACGTGTTAAGTTACATATGGTCCAGGTGTTACGTGACATTAATAAAATATTCGTATTACACCATGTCAGATGAACTCGTCTTGACTTGGTCCGCACAACAAATCAAATACTGGCCACGTGAGAAAAAGCGGAAAGCTAATCTTAACAACATATTCCTTTTCACACCTGTTTAGAAAATGGTTTCAAATTGTTCAGTAATTCCGAGGTATAACAGGTTTACCTCATGGCTCAACATATCTGGGTTCGTTGCAACACTATATTTTCAAATAATATCCATACAGAAATCAATAAATCACTAATCTCGTGAATAACACTGATGTCGAAGCAATGAGTAGGCACACATTCTTTCTGAGATAGGTTCCCGGTCATCAACCAATTCCATCAGGTGTAAATACTAGCAAATTTGTTCAAACAAATTCCATAGGATGCAAATGAAGAATATAAAAAACTGAAGAATGATTTCATCTTGTGATTCCAATACAGAAGACCGCACTCATAGCAACTGTAATGCTTGTAATATGGGACAGAGCTCTGATTTCTGAAAATGCTCAGTTATTAGTATTTGTCCAAATCAGTCGGTGGTCACACACTCACAGATGTCTTGGCCTGATTTAATCCATGCCTCCAGGAATCTTTCCACGGATAAAACATTAACTTCTTTTCTGACATGACATGAGGCAATTAAAGAACAACTTTAGTTGACATGACAGCAGTCGGAGATCCCAATCATTTCATTAAGGACAGAAAAGCAACTCTGAGAACAAAACTGTGTTCTATCTGCCACATGATTGCACCAATTTCTACACGAAGGAAGCACATTCTCAATTCACTCCTGCCAGCACACATCTTTCTTAACACAGTGTGTGGTATTGATCCCTAATCAACGCATCCATTCGACCATTCTTCCAGCCCATGCACTCTCTCTACCATACCACGGTCTCAATTACTGTCGTGTAAGTCCACATAGCATCATCAAGGTCAGTTATTGACCATAATGACAAGTTTATTGCCATAAAGCATGGCTTGTCAGATTAAGATGACTGGATCAGAGAGAGGGCGAGACCTCTGCTCTTATTAATTAATAAAAGACTGCCGTCGTCGTATCATTTACTTTAACATGAGACATCAATGAACTAATGAGGAAATCTTTATAGACGTGTGTAAAGGTCCAAATATTCCCAATCTCAGCTCGGCTAGATTTAATGTCCCAAACGAAAGTAACGGAAAACGTTTGTTTGAGAACAGCCAAACATAATTAGTGTGTATTCACTGGCTATTTGGTTTTAAACATGCTGTAATTGTGATAGACTTAATTATGAGAAGAAACTCACTTCCACCGCATACATGTATGGTAGGTACCTCTAGCAAAAATGTCTTTTAAGTATGTATTTGATCACATATAGGAGAGCGCATAGTGGTTATTAATATACCACAGATGTGGACGCTTGATCATTGAGACAACTTAAGAATCAGATACAAATGTATTATCACATACAAATCTAAATTTGTTTATATACATGTGTTCGTATACGTTTGAAATAGTTTGCTTTGTGGCATTTTAACATGTGATAAAGTAAATAAAAAATTGGTTTGTTTAACGACACAACTGGAGTACATTGATTAATAATCAGCAACTATTAGATCTCATCCGCAGTATTGTTAACAGCAAGGTCTTTTATGTGCACTTTCCTAAAGACAGAATAAAACACACCATCGTGATCAATGGTTGGAATGGCAAATAATCCAACAGGTCCACTGAGAATCAATCCTTCAACCTCTTGAATCTCAGGCATACACTCTTGGACTAAGCTACATCCCGCTCCATGTGATACAGTAATTCATTGCGTTGACATTTGAATTATCAAGGTGATGTATTACTTTATGATTATTATCGCAAAAAAATGCTAAAACATTTATCATGAAGCTAGTCTATACGCGTATGTACTTTTATATATGCACTTGTTTTGCTATCACTGATACAGTATAGATTACCAGCCGATTACGAGTGGAAGAGAGTTCATGCATGTAGCATCTTCATTGTAAATACTCATTCAAATCAATACAAAACATAAAGCTCTCCTATTACCTGCACGGCTCATTTACATTACATTTACCATTGGATTATCGTATTGATCCTCTTTTCATGCTTGAAGGTACTCAGTATTTGGACTTAACACTAAGAGTACATTCATATTTGATGATATTAGCGTTAACAATGTGTGTGTACATGTGTCATTTTAATTCATTAATACATTATACATTTACGTGGAGATTAAAATAGTTCTGTTAAATTATGAAGATAAGGCTCGTAGGCATTACAGAGCATGGGTGGGTGGGGTGGGGCATAGTCGAGGGGTAAAAAACTACATCCTTGTACAAATTAACAAACAAAAAACATAGGTCCACTTTTCTTAAAAAGAAATTTTCTCTCGTTATTATAGGTCTAACATTTTCTAACGAAATGACCCAACCGACAGAAAATCCTGCATAATGAGCCTGTATAAATTATTGTGAAATAGCAATGGTAAAGTTAGGATTCTACAAGATCTCTAAAGATTGCAATCCTAGCACAATTCTTATACATGTAGTTACTTTCAGTTGCCTTAATTCAATGCGTCACTATGCATTTTACATCATGCATGAGCACACCAACAGTGTACTAGTATACATATATTATACTATATACTATAGATGTATTAAATCAATACCCCACTTTTGTTGTACGTGACAGCCTGACTTGCACTCACTTGTCACAATCCACTACAAGGACTTGATGCCCAGCTAACAATGCCAAAATAACATGTGGAATGAATAGGTACACAACTTGTACATCATATAGAGATATATTTTTACAATGGTAGTATACAGCGAGTACTGCTTAAAGACTCTCACTCACCATTTCGGCACGAAAAGAACAATCACATGACGATACAGAAAAGTGTGTTATATGCAACAGAGGTTTTTGTTAGCTGAAGAGAAAACACTGTCCTTGTTTTTAAAACTAGATAGTTGCAACATGTTTATTATATGATTATAAAAGTCAACAGAAATGTTAAGATGTAAATATATTACGTAAATAAAGCTTATTAACATCGTACGAATACATCAACGGTGCTGAAAGTTCTAACAGTTTTAAGTAGAAGTCTTTGTATGCACGCACGATGGAGTGGAACAGTTTGGCACCAAACTCTGCGAGTGATCCCTTTTACTATTCAATGTGTTGAACTATCAATAAAAATTCACAGCTTGCCTGTATTTTCCAACTGTGAATAACCTAATCTAGTTATTATTCTATCTGCATTATTATAGCTGTGTTTACCCAATAATGATTGCAACATCGCATATGCTATGTGGAGATGTCATGCAGTAAGATGGTTGTGGTCAGATATTGATTGTTCGTGAGTGGAGGAGTGCAGAATAAGACAGTCAGACATTACTGACCAGGGAAATGAATGGCAGTAGACAAGTGACAGAATGACTGAAGTATCAAGACGGAAATGATTGCCTGGACCACGACACCGTATCAATCAGCCGGGCCGAAATGTAACCAAATTAATTGTGTGAATGAACTCAACTGTTCGATTTGACTACTTAAATCAGACAATTCATCCATTGCAATGCCGATTGGATTAACTCTGTCTGATACCTGTTTGAGTTGCACGATCTACTCCCCTTTTACCCCACTCCCTTAGCCCCCCCTAATCTGATGGATCACATGATGAAGCCAGTTCAATTCTAAAGATGGGCCACAATTATTTATTTCTATATTTTCAGTACAGGGGTGGAGAAAAGCCCTTTATTGCCGGTCATGGACCTGATTTATGATTGGAAAACATGTTTGTTGGACCAACATTAATGCTGTTTTCTATTCAAAATAAAAATAATAAAAATTTCATTGACTTCGTGTGTATATATATATATAAGTACTAGGAATATTATCCATTGATTATACTTTTGAATAATACAGTAAATAAACATACTTCGTCACAGAACAAAAATACGAACAGTGAAATGCAATTAATTTTGCTTCCATGGTCAACAGTTGAGTATGAACTTGTTATTAACAATGTCTTACATTCTTGCAATACACTGTGACTGTGACTGCAGGGTCTATAAGGTGATTACGCTGTGTTGATTTGTATGCATTCTCATTAGAATATCCGCGAGCATCTAACATTCTTTGAATATACCGTGACTGTGTCTTTGCAGTCCACAAGATGATCAGGCTATGTATGGGTATGCATTGTCATTGAAATGATTTCCACGAGCATCAAAGACATTTTACTTGGTCGACCATTCGGTTGATTAGGCATACTACTTATTGTCAGATGAACGAGTCTTTTAATGAGTTCAAGTTAACAAAACAATAAGTTTACGTAACTGGTTTCTCACCTGCACACATTGGAAGAAGGGTGCCAGTCGATTGTGTTAAATATATAATTATCGCACAGTTGGCTAAACATGGCGCAACAGAATTGTAACATTATTTCAATTTGAAGGTGTGAAAAGGAAATTAAACTGGGATTCCAACACGCAGGTTAGACAGTGTGGAGCCTGTTAATGTCTCCTCACAAGACAAGAAATGCAAAGCAATGCAATAATTGAAACAATTCTGGCCATACTAATTGTATTTTATAACTTAGGTTCATGATATATCATTTTGGTATTAAAAAGTCAAAATCGTGATAATTGAGAAATAATTCTATTTGTACAGACTTCAACTATCTGTTGAGTTTCTGTTTGATGTTGCATGTAATTGCACTGTGCACAAACACATCTTTCACTGGAGACTTGGTAGTCATATTTTATTCTCAAGGTATCTCAAGGGATTCCATTTTTCTGATCTCATTTGGTGGTGTTAATATTTTCCTCTCTGGCATCAGAGTGGTTAATTCGCTGTCTTGTTAAAGGAAATCTGTCATGGGATTTTGGTGCCAAATCTATTATTGAGGCACTCTTTATTCTAAGCTTGTGAACAAATAGCTAATAATATTGTGGCAGCGTTGGGTATAAAAGTGTTAAAATATGTATGATGACTAGGATATCCCCTTTGAAACAGTGGTATAGCATGTTGTGATGTCATGTTGACAATACAGGATTATGCTCAATAACAACACAAATTGACTGTTATGGAGCGGGATTATTCATATGGTCTGATGCAGGTATGTGTTGCAGAATGGACCAATGAGGCAGTGATGGCTTTACAAGTGCTAAAATATCTCTGGTACACTTTGGTACAATGATCTGAATGTGCTGTGACAAAAACAAATTAATGAAGTAAAATTTAACGACACCCCAGCATGAACAAGGCTTCGACTACTTGGTGTCAAAATATGGAAAATACAACGATATATCAAAGAATCATTTAAATAATAAGTGTATAGAGCTGATATACTATATGGTAAAACAAAATGGCTGTGTTTACGATGGGTACGGCCATTGGAGCAGGATGTGCTCACTGTGTGCAAACATCTGGTATCATCACTGATTCGGCTGTGATTTGTGTTTCTGCCATTGGCAAAACGTACATGTATTCAAACAATGTTCTACAGTGATGCATATAACTTGCACACATCTAATGATAAAAGTAACATTAAAAGAAAAGAAAAGAAACACAGACCTTTTACAATCTAAATGACAAAACATCGGCATGGCCAAATGTGTGTCTGCACAAATCATAATATCCCTTCGACTCTGCCCTATGCAGAGATATGCTTTGAGCTATGACATTTAGATTTTAAAGGGCTGCGACATCATCAATGTGGACATCATAGCTGATCCATGTTCACTGTCACAGTCCTATTACAATATACACACACTATTGGAATAATGACTAATTGAGTTAGGAAGTGTCAACACTTCACTTACAGGGTATTGACCTTCTGCCAAGCATTCCACCACACAGACAGTGTCTACAACGGTATGGACATGTCCTGAATGATCAACATTGTCAATGCTCTAACACGGTCTGGCTAATCTAATTCCGACCAAACCGCTAAGGCTTAAAAACTATTTGTGCAGAAAGTGCCTTAGGGAAACAACGCAAAACTACATTACGCAGCTAAACAGTGTAATTCCAGGATGAACTGAGAGGAAAGACGATTGCTACAGTTTACTACCGTATATTAATTAGATATTTAATATGCAAATGTTTGAAAAATATCATATAGTATCAGAATATTTAATCTATTTGCTTCGTTACAAGACACCAATGTAGGAAGGATATTTGCATTATAAATGTTTTAAATACTGACAAATGATCTGAGAGCTAGAGCTACATGTATATCCTATAGTGTATTTATAATCAGCACCTTGCTCAGATTCATTAAAAAAAAAAATGTAAATAAAAAAATTCTTACAAACAATAACACTGTCTTGTTACTTCTATAAATGATTAAAAAGAATGTTTGTTTTGTTTGGGGTGAACACTATATCTTCATAGCTGTGAAGAATAATAACAAATGAGCAATGAAGATCATGGACATGGTAAGACTAAGATCTCTACAGTAGGTAACATCTTTACTTCAGGTCTTCTATGTGTGTCAGATAAAGGTGATGGATTCCACGGGATGGTCAGACCTGTAAATGGAACAGCCTCCTAACTCTATCTGATTATCAACACCATGGCGGATACTCAATCAGAGGCTGTAGGAGTAGCAATCTCATCAGTCGTGAATGATGGGACGAAGCAGGCAAATCAACTGACACATTCAGGTCTGCTAGCAAGTCGGTCAGTCAATGTCCGATTCGCTACCCTGTGTTGCTATTTTTGTTATATATTTGGCTCGAAATTAATAGACAGTAATTCATTAGATTATTTAAAGGGGATCACTTGACACCGATTTGGCTCAAAATATTTCCACTCTGTTGTGCACGTTTGATAAAGGATTCATCTCAAATCTGTTCGACTGTTCAGCTCTTATATTTTGTGGAGGTATTTGTATGATGTGTAACAAGTAATTTTATGTAATATAATTACATTTTGACGTTTCTGTTGATGTCTATAACCTTGCAATAAATGTGTGTAATTATCTAAACAAACAATCACTGTTTCCTCTTTTCTGCTAACATAAACCTCAGTTGTGTATGACTCGCTTTACCTTATTGTCACATAATACAGTAATTAATAATATATTATATGCAAAAACAACTAACAAAAAAACAACTAAAGATGTTCCTAGCAGGTATTTTTGACTTCCCAAACACCCCTATGGATCTGTGCGTGCATATTAGCATACATTGTCCTGGACGAGTTAAGCAATGTGCTTTTCATAAACACAAATATTACACAGGACAATTAGGCACATATTTGGCAATGATGAGTCAAACAAAAGTACTTCTTGTAAACACAACCACAGGTGTACGAAAAGCTGAACTGCTTTCATCTAACAGCAGCAAATAATTATGTTGTTGGCAAATACTGTTTGACACACAATCCCCAATAAGACATAATCGGTGTGAACAAGCCATAAACAGATCAAAGTAAATAAGTGGGTCAGAGTTCTAATGTAATTCCACAACAGATGCAATAAATTTGCTTCAGCAACTGTACTAGGAAGAGAAAGATTCATATTGTGGCGACTGGCCAAATATCGCATTATAGTATCTAACAGAAATAGGCATTTACCCGGTACCGTTTTAATCTGGCAGTATGCTAGAGCAAGATGAAAATTAACACAACACTTTATTAGAAAAAATGGAAAAAGCTGCAGTTTTAATAGCTTGAGCTTAGGACTACTGATTGGTAACAGCATTCTTAGACAGACACAACGTATTAATTAGAGTCCCAGACATGTCAACCGTAATGCGTTTTGCAGGAGTTTCCTGTTGGTGTATCATTTCTTCTTTTCTCCTGCCTAGGAAGAACTTTTTTCTGGGAAATCACAATTTTCTAAGAATAAATTCCTATATATCTTTTAAAAAAGGATAATTATATTGTGAAAATGCAAACAGGTAAAAATGGCTCTCATACAAAACAGCCCTGAAATAATTGAAAAAAAAAAACAAACAAAAAACCCAGCCCAAAAAAGTCAAAAAGGCCACAGTGCTATTAGTCAAAATGCAATTGCACTAGCTAAAACGGCCACTAAAAGTGCTATTGGTTATAATGATTGGTTTATGGTTTAATACAAATCGCCTTTCATACATATTGTACATGTACTATGCTTGGCATGCTGTAATTTTGCTGAACCTGTATGAAATATCAAAATTTTTTGCGCCATGAGATATTTAAACCAATTATCAGTGTGATCAAATCTTGTTTATCATTTAAAGCAGTACACTTGCTTAAATATTTACTATACGAATGAAAGCAAAATAGACTTAAATAAAAACAGAATATATTGGCAGGATTTCAACATAATTATACTGTGCACACTAATGTGCATGACATTTGGCAATCTTAACCTCACAAACTCCAGGACATAAACACAAATCAAATTCCAATTAATAATAGTTAAGAACTGTACAGTAAAACAGTGCATTCGAAAGCAATGTAATACTAGTCAATCATCAAGGATGATATCTCATCTAGACGTACAGCACAATAAAGGACTCAGTCAAATAGTAGAACAGTTCCACCAGTAGAAACACGTACCAAGCAGGTATAAATAAAAAAACATATAAACTCAAACCTACAAAGTCTCTATTTTTAAATGTCTTTCCATAAAAAGGTTTTTACATAAGTTAGTCACTTTTTTTTGCCAGACAAATAGAATTATTTATTAAAAATAGGGATGTAGTTTATGTTGCGGAACTGAAGAATGCATTATTTATGAGCTCTTAGCAGCAAACTGTTACCAATGCAAAACATTAGACCTTCTGTCGCCATTAGTCCATCAATTATAAATACAACACGCAATTTCGACACCAGCTAGGATATTTCCATTAACAAATAACAAAATTTATGTCAGGCATATCGAGACATTGAGAGTTTCTACAATCTGAAATACGAAATAATCTGAACAACATAAAACTAATGGTCATGACAGTGATTCATCAATACATGTTAAAAGATATTTGTCAAAATGTCAATTTCAAACACTCATACCATTAAACTTTACAGATTATGATCTACTCTTTATACTTCCAGCCAGCGATTTTTAAGTGCACTTTTTCCATAGAATTTCCATTGGAGAAAAACAACTCTTTTGTTTTTCAAATATGGCATTGGTACTTATAGCAAATACATAATAGTGTAATGTATTGTAATTAAAATCACATTAAGGTTAAATACATTATGTAGTTATATAAAAAGTCTTTAAAAAAAAAGAAGAGAACTAAGATAAAAGAAAGCGGTAAAAGACAACATAACCAAGAGATCCTACATGTATGACCTTTCACATCTGGGGCCGGTTTAATGGAGAGGTTATACCGTCACTTGCAACAGCGTTAGGCATGAAATTACGTTATGATTGCGTAAATGACTATTTGAGGACAATGCCACAGTTGTCAATTTAGTATCGTGGCCGCTGTTATTGATACACACAACTATGGCAGCGCAATCATTAAACTGGCCCCAGAAGTAAGCATTCTAACAACTGAATTAATTATCAATCAAAAGAGAACAGTTTTAGCTGAAAGGATTAAGAAACTGAAAATGATTTGACAAAAGCTGGAAAGTAATTCTGCAGATGGTGTAAAAAAAGAACATCAATTTGCAACATGCTTGGACTACAATTTGAACATTTCTGTGGAGATACAAACTAAAAAATGCATCTAAACTTGAGTAACTGATACAAGTGATAAATAAACATTGTATGTCATTATATCTAAAGATGGATACTCACTCGTACTCTGTATCACCAGGTAGCTGATCTATTATACACATCATAATATTTGGGCAGAATGTGCAATGCTTTTTTACTACGTGTATTAATAGTGCAAGCATGTGTGTCATCATCACATGAGAATACCAAGAACATCAACATTCCTGTATCTGGTAATAGTCTCAATTCACCAATGCAAATTATCTCCTGAATTACATAAACATTTGCTTGTAAATAAAACAAGTTATGAAAACATCAAAGTTCTGTTGATATTTACAAGTTTATACTTTGTAAACAGTATGGAGGTTAGTATCATCTGCCTTACGTTCAATAACGCGAGCTCTCTGAAACTATGTGACTGGTACCGATCATGTACTATCACATCACATCCATTCAATGTAGATGCAAATACCGGTGTCAAAACGTTTTGTCTCAGAAGCAGAACGCCCGTGCTAGCTATTGAACGCAAGGCAGATGTATGATTTGAATTATGTTCTGTTACTGTATTAAATGTCACCTGGAAGGTTGGTTAGATAACATCAACTGATAACACTTAGGTATCCAGATTGAACATTGTAAAATGATGCACAGATTGCAGATACATGTACCACGAATCGCATCCGTGTTGGTGAATGATTACACTATACTGATGGACATAATAGGATATGGATGAGAAATTGTCAGCACTTTTATACAGGATACTGATATCCGTTTGTTTTATGAAAAATAGTGAACTTGTAATTAGCAAACATTTACTTTTTAGAAGCGTGGAAATAAATAATAAATACATTTTGTTTATGTGGTGATGTTTGTACACCCCCTACCCACCCCTGAACCCTGACTAAATATGTGCCTGTAGTAATTAATGTATGTTGGATGACTGCTCTATCAAACACCATAGTGTATGTTATCCTGTCTGTGGAAAAGTTAACATAAAAGATCCCTTACTGTTATTTGGTAAGAGACCATGTATCTATATAACTGCATGTCTGACATCCAATAGCCGCTGATTACTAATCAATGTGTTCCAGTGGTGTCGTATAACAAACATACTTTATGATAGTTGTTGGAAATGCACCTTTATCCAAAATAGTGTAAACCAAAAGGATTGTACAGTTAAAAATACTCTCACTAATGTACATTATATTCAATAGGGCGAGCGTTCTGCTACCGAGACAAAATGTTTTGACACCGATGTTTGTATCTAACATTAAATGAATGTGATGTTATAGTACATGTACATGATTGGTACCATTCACATAGTTCCAGAGCGCTCGCCCTATTGAACCTAAGGCTGGCAAAATCTAAACCTGAACATTTTGCTGGTTCCATAGACACCACTGTACCATTATACTTAATAATAAATCATTCAACTCGTAAAGGTAGATAAATGATAAATATATATTTCAATAATAACTTCCTTGGTATAAATGTGAATGAAAAAAAACCAAAGTTCATAGAGATCCAGTATCTACCCGTCTTCACCTTTCCACTTGATATGGTTGTTAATAGCAACATGATGTTATTCAGTACAAGAGTACACCTGTATTTACTCAATGAGATCTCTAAACATCTGTCCAGTGCCATTTCCTGGCTTACAGAATCCACAAAGCATGATGCTGTAGGTTCCTGATTGAAAGTATGTACCGCTTGGTAAAACAATAAACATCAAGGTATCCTTCTAATCTGGTCTTGCCGCTCAATCCACACGCATGCTATGTATTGTATATCTGCAAGACCTGCAAACTCCATTGCCATATGCCTTTATAATTATAACACCATATGTATGCATGTAAAATATTTTCTCTTTTTTCTATCATATAATATATTGAAAAAGGAAACAAGAGTTTCCTGCTGAAAATGTTTACAAAGAGAGCTTATAGTGTTCAAAGAGACCGACCAATCCACAATATATGAAATCCAAATGCTGAGGTTATGATTATTGGAACAAAATGAGTTCAGTTTGCATACACATGAAATGATGTTTGTGATTTGTATGCAAATTCCTTCAATTCTCATACCAATTTTGTACCTACAAATATTACACAAACGTGATGAGATAAAGTTGGTTTATTTAGCAACATTGGTCAATGGCTATTAGAATCCAAACACATGGTCTGAGAAGAAACATGCTGCTGCCTCATATAGGTTATTCTTCTTTGAATAACAGCAATGTATCTTTTATGTGCACTTTCCCACAGACAGGACAGCACGCACCATAACCTTTGATAGACCAGTCTTGGATCACTGGTTGGAACAGGATATAACCCAATGGATCCCCTGAGGAGGATCGATCCTTCGACCCATCAAACCTTAGGGCAGACACTCTTGCGCTGAGCTATGCCCCGCTCTAAGTTCTTTCTGAATAGTTTAAAAGTGTAGACGATAAAATTATCCCACAAGAAAATATATGTAAAATATGCAAGCCAATGTGAAACAAAGTGCATTATAAACAAAATACCTGACAGGCATGGTAATCACCAAACTTCACAGCCACAATAAGAAACAAAGAGAATCGATCTGTTAACTTTGTATAAAATTACCATACTGATGCACCAGGTGAATGTACGGTACAGGTATGTGCAAACAGTACCGTAATGAGATATCCATAAAGAATGTTGTAACGACACAACACCTTAATAAGCAATTTAAGAAAATACAATAAGGTGGTAATTTATAAGTTGCTTGGATTGAAATGAGTTGATTTTTAACAACAGCCCAATCATTGTAAATCACTAGATGTTACATGTCAGCCACAAAAAGAAGATTAATTTACACGCTGCGTAAGCCAGGGTGTTATCAGCATTATCACCTGATCTGTCATGATGAATGTAATAATACTGTGAACCAGGTGAATCAAATGAAAGGAAGATTGTAAAATGAAAATGACCTGTCTGAATTTCTTTGACATTTAACAGGTAATAACTTGTTATATAAGCAGTCAGATAATTATATCAATATCAGTAAAGAGTTAAATTTAATTGTAGATGCAACCAATAATTAGTATTCAATGTGTATCAATGGTGTTGATAAATGAAAAAAATGTATTATAGTTATAAAATAGTTAATTACTCAAACACATTAGATACTTTATACTTTGTCTTCAGAAATATATCTGCCTGGACTTCCGGATATTAACAGAATGAAACATGCATACAGGATAGCTACGGTGGGCGTCCTGTTGAAAATTTTACTTAATAGCATCAGAACAACCAGACAGTCACATAAATCCAAAGCATCAGATTATTACTTACTCTTTAAAGAATAAGGAAATTAGCGACAGCGTGTTTAAAACTCTCAGATAGTTACTTTAATCTGAACACCAATTGACCTCTCCGTAGAAAGTGATTGACAACCAGGCTCGTTCAATAATCGTGCGAGTTTGACAAGATGCGCGCGCAACTTCGTGCGGCAGCCATTACCTTGGACAAGCTTCAGGTTGT
>JAUTCZ010116097.1:0-14535 GCA_032273805.1 Melanodrymia brightae
ATAGTGTTTTGTCTTAACTAACCAAAATGATGAAAAACAATCGTGACGGACGTGACCAATACCATGAAATGCCCCTACAGGACCATCACTTGGGTAGCTTACAGCTTCATGTTCAAGTGTTGGTAAACGGACATCAGCCGGTCTCCGTTGCGCAGTTGTTAACGTATCTGGCTTAATACAACTGATAGGTACTTGGTTCGAATCCCATTCGTGGCATATGGGTGTTTTAAGCCCAGTACCAGCTCCCAACAGTTTCCACAACTGGTATGTACATGGTTTCTTCTATCATACTAACACTAACTTCTGTCTCAGACGGGCAGTTGAGGCAGCTGGACTGCTTGAACCTCAAATAGATATAAGCACGTACAGATGTTATAACTAACTAACTAACTAACGAAAGGACTTCAATACATAGACTCGTGTAGGTCTAAACAGTGATCCTTTCAATGGATCCGGTGAAATGAGACGTAATTACTTCCTGGTCACACTGTAGACTCGTTGTACATGTAATTACATATGTCGTTTTACACTAATCCCAAGCTAACAGCGAACAGTAGTGGCATACTTTTATTTCATGGTATTAAACTGATACAACTACAATGGTGATGTTTATTCGAAATACAGTTGTTATATTTACATTGTGCATTGCGTACATCCCACTACATAAATAATCCAAAAAATGTTTATCGTAATTACACTGATAATTCAGATAATTCAACTGTAAGAATTTCAATTTGCAGTACAAAAAAAACAAAATGAAATTTGATATTATTTGGCATTTATTTACATAAGAAAACGTTGCGGACGGGACAAATCCCATGGGATCGTCCCTTTGCACTGTCTGTTTTAATTCTGTCTTATAAATATGGGCTTGTAAAATTATTACTAAAATTCAACATTATTGTTTTACAGGATCCAGGTCACCTTTCATCGAACGTGTATAATAAATGTGAAAGAACGGTCCATCCACATGCTCGATAGATCCAGGAGAGAAGGTGACAGGAGCGTACCAGGTGATATCGAGGCTACTGCCCATGCCCGCGATATGGATACACTGACTTCCAAAGATGACTATGACGTCTCTGGTGACGGTGAAATAGAAGGTTTACCAAATGCTGGGTTTTCTACATATACTCCACAGCTATCCAACAGACCTCCTCCCCAGCAGTTTGAAAATCTCAAACTGAATTTTATTCAAAGTGCTGTGATAGATCGGAATTCTGAGACATCACTCTCAGAAGATGCTAAACAAAGTATTCCTCCTGTTTCTTTTAACAAACTAGCAGTGCCTCTTTCGTCTTCATCCTCTGAACTGCAAAAAGCTGACATAGACAAGGAGATTCGAGAAAGCATAGATAAATCAAACACACCATTAATTAAAGACAATATTAATGATACCAGTAGTCAGGGTGTAAGTTCCAATATACGAAATATTTTTATTAGACCACCAACATCTTTATCACCTCCTCCTGAGTCTAAAGTATTACCCGCTGAGGCATCTGCGGATCCAAAGCCTCTCATAGACTCGTACCTTGACCACAACATGTTACTTCAGATGGAGGAACTTCGAGCTGTAGCCAACAGTGAAACGGTAGTTCAAGTCAAGACTGTCAGTCAGAACATGTCATTTGAGGCAATGCTGGAAGACTTAGTAAAGCCTAGAGTGCTAAAGACGGTGAGCACGGAGCCACCTACGACTGCGGTACCAAAGATGTTAGGATTCTACCAGAGGTTCATGGAATCATTAAAAGAGCAAAACAAGTATAACCAAACTGTTAAACAAGCTGTGAAGAAGATATCAAGTATATTAAGTGATGACGATAATGATGACGATGATGCATCTAAATCATCCAAGACAGAAACGTCATCCAGGGTTCTTGTAACCGGTGATACGACGATGGATTCATTTAATGAGACGGATCAGGAGGAAATGGGCAAACAGTCATACATTAGCAACATCGATACAGAAACTTTAAACACAAATCATAGTACAGTTATATACAACAATGAAGCCAAAACACCTCCAGTTAAAACAAAATCTCAAACTTTGATTGAAATCGCAACCAAATTACAAAATACAGAAGACACCCCACTTCGTCTAACTATGCTAAAGGAACGCGCAAAGTTAATTGTTGCAAAAAAGAAACAAAATACAGACAAAATACTTAGCAAAGAGACAGTAGCAATAACCAAACGAAATAGTATTGAAACCAGAGGCTTTGAGAATGATACGAAGTCAGTTGTGACCACAGTATCACCAGGTGATCAAGTTACTTTGTGGAAAACTGCAGAAGAAAGGCCAATATCTGCACCAGAGGATGAGTCTGGATCAAACGTAGAACATGTTATAGAGCAGGATATATTGGTAAATGTATCTGACACCGACCAGGAAAGTGATGTATTTGAGGGCACCACCATAAGCACATCTACTACAATAACTTCTTCAAAGTTACCAACAACTTCGTTAAGTTTATCTAAAGAAATTGATTCTAGCCAAGAAAGTAATATGCTAAAGAATATATCTGTGAAAACTCAAGAAGAAGAACTGACAAATTTGGAAGAAACCGATTCATTGAAAAATTCCTCTGATATTCAAATATCAGAAATAAACGTCAAAAGCTCTAACAAAACTGTGTCAATGGCCAGCGATGCCAAACTCTCTGTTACAACAGACATAGCTCCAGAATTAACCACAGGGAAATCAAAGGAAAATGTGTCAGAAATCATGTCATCTGAGGATTTGCAGTCCAGTGTTGATGCAGAAGACCAAAGCAATGGGACATCATCAGATGCTGATCTGTTACAGACTGTTTCCACAACCGAAACACCATTAGTGAAAAACAGCACTAAGTTCATAAAAGATCCGACATTCAAAAACACAACAGACATCACCTCAATACCTGAAGATATAGACCCTCAGAACGAAGAACCCGTTGACACTGAACCACAACAGACAACAGATGTCCTGTTTACTACATCCACAACCGACTTAAGTACATCTACTTCCCCTTCCACGACAAGAACACGTAGTACAACAAGCTCACCTGTAACGACTTTTCATAAATTGACTTCAATGAAAACAAATAGTCCAACCGATATCCCATCCAGTACCACTAATGATGTCTCTTCCGTCAGTAGGCGCAACACGAGAAAAACGGTTACAATAGTTCCATTTTATGCAAAGACTCAACCAGTAACGACGACACAAACACTAGAAGGAACAACAGTATTAAAAGAAACATTGTCGTCTAAAACAACGCCTAAAGCAGACGTGGTAGGAGGCAAAACGAATGCGTCGTCTACAAATGAGACTAGCGGAAATATGACTACTACAGAAACGATAATCGTTGGAACTACGGAGTCACTCTTGGCTGCCAAGAGCACACAGAAAATGAGCATGTCAGCTGGAGGCGGTGTTGAAAGTGATGACACGTTCTGGCCAATCGTGGCTGCTTTGGTGATTGGAATTCCTTCCATCATTGTGTTCGCCATAGCGATCACCGTCATACATAAACGGAGGTTAGGAATCCCAAATCGTTTTATCTATCCTACAATTTAGACTTGCACTTCCGCTTCTGCCAGTCACAGCACGTGTCAAGGTATGTGCACTGTAGCACGCATGCGCCAATACCTTCGTTACGCACAACTTTACATCTCTCACATGTCTTGCTTTTATTATCTCTTTCTATTTCCTCTCATTTTCTTTGCAGCACTTAAAGTTACAGTCTCATAGTTACAAAATGACGGTTCCCGCCTATTTTATAAATACGTTTTTTATTTTGGAAATGTAAAGAACATACTTTATCATATATGCACACAAAGTTTTACAGTAAAATATGGTCATTTACTTAGAACATTTAGGGAGACCTTAAAAGCCAACCCGATCAATTAAGCAGAATATAAACAATAACAAAGTGTATCACATGGTTTCATATTTTCTATGAATAAACCCCATAATCTTTTGCGGTGATTAATAACAAGATGAAACGCAATGGAGAATTAGAAGGAAAGGTGAACTCTTCGTGTGTGAGTTCATGTTTAACAACCGGCTCTTGGTTACACACATGTATTTGTTTTGTGTGTATACATTTACACATTAATTTTTTCCTGTTAATTATGTTAACTGATTTTTGTGTGATTGACATAATATTATGTGCAGTTATATGTCACAAATACATATTAAAATAGCAAAATATTGCACTTACAACTATGAGACTGTAACTTTAAGCATACTATAGATAAATAAAGGGGTTTCGTACCTATATTGGTGCCAAACGTTTCTGTTGCAACTACAGACAACAGAATTGTTCAAAATAACTATCGAGCTACTGTTTTTAGAGTTGTTTAAGTGGGACAGGTATAATTTTTTTCTTTGTCAATTTTAAACGGATGATTCACAGATTAAATGCTAAATATAGATATAAATAACTGGAAATACTACTGAAATCGCAGCGCAGTGGTTATCGCATCGGGCTTAAGACTGGTAGGTATTGGGTTCGATTCGCATTCGTGGCATATGGGAATATTAATCTCAGTACCGGTGTAATAGGAATTCAAGTCCGTAGGAATATAGGTCCGAAACAATGTATAAAGCTATAGGACCTACACACCTAGGAATCCTAGTCCAAACCAGACTTGTGTAAAACACATAGTTTTGTTGCGCTTTTTCTTACATTAACTCTAGGACTTGTAGGTAGTATCTTGTTTTATGGATCAGACTATTTGATTCATTCCGTAAAGTTATATTTTATTGTTTAATCTATTTTGTTATTATATAACCGGACTTGTATTCCGGCAGGACTTGCCTTCCTTTTACACCGGCTCCATCCAAGAGTAAGTGCTCCGCAAGTCTCAATGGGTAGGTGTACTTCCATAACACCGACCCGTGTCCACAACTGCTTTTTAAAAGGCCATGGTATGTGGGAAAGAGCGTATAAAAGATCCATTTCTACTTATTAAATAGGAGTAGCAGTTTTCTATATCATATTAACACTTTCTGTCCTCGACAGACAGTTGGGGCAACTAGACTGCGTGACCATGACAGACATGCTTGAATCTTAATTGTATATAATCACTTAAATAAGATATAGCTAATAACTAATGGAATCCCAATCTTATAACAATAATGAGACGTAGCTTAGTAATATAACACGGCGATATATATACATGTTTAATTTGTCTACATGGTTGTGTATGAATGTTTGTACTTGATAAGAAGTAAGAGATATGTTATACGTACTTTCCCACAGACAGGGCAGTACATACCATTGTGAAACACTGACCGGTGTAAGTGGTGTACACCTACCTATTGAGACTTATGAAGCACTCATTAGGAAACGAGCCGGTACTGCGATTAAAAATACCTTCTCAAAGGGGCGGGATTCGTCCGGTGATCTAATTACGAAGTCCGTTTTTTTGTTGAAGAATTAATTTTAATATTTAGTCTTTTTATGAAGAGGGGCGTGTATGGAATTAAGTATGGAGTACGTTATATTAAATATCCGTGAGCTAGTTTCATTTCTTTAGCCTATAATTACTATGCCCCTAGCCTAATTTGCATGTTCCTTCCTAGATGCAATGCTTCTGCGGTGATGAGTTTGTCTTTGCGTTTTGATTTTATGATGTTCTTGTCAACTTCATGGTCGAACAGGTTTGGTGAACCATTCGCAAAATAATGTTTTTCCATCGAGTGTACACAGGTTACAGGTTCGTACCGAGCAGTGGAAAATCCACTCATTGCCTCGGGTGGGACACGAACCCAACATTGTGCCCGATGCTGTATTCAGTCCACCATGTATGCCTGTGCTAATATTGTCTTCCTGCCTGTTTATCTGTCTGTTTATCTGTCTGTATGTCTGAGTGTAAGTCTGCCTGTGTGCGTGCGTTCGTGTGTGTGTGTGTATGCAGGAACATCTGCTGAATATTAAATGATTGTTTTAACAAGCATACACCAATACTTGGGAGATAATATATACCATATTCTCTAACTATAGTGATACAACTTGAAAAGGGACGATGCGTCTTTCGCTCACTAGGATCTTGGATGTATTTAATGCAGGAAAATTAGACCATGTTATTCACTCTACTTTGCCATCAGTATTGATTTTTAGACACGTTTAAAAATAATTTAATAGTCTTTAAAATGACTCAACTCAACAATGATTAGTCTCAAACATTAATTGCTATCATTGCCACAATCAAGCTGAAATAATTTGAGAATGTCCATACATGCTTATTCCTACTACAGATGCCAGCATGTAAACCCTGAATGGAACAATGGTGATTGCAAGCAAATCGTGACACAAACTGATATAATCAGATTTACAACCACTTTCATTTTTCAGTACTAGTTTACAAGGACGAATGCCTTCATTCTCACAATTAAGAGATCAGACAAGGTTTGTCTCGTAGATAGAATATATATTCAAACGCACAGAAACAGTACTAACATTCTCATATAATAATAACATTA
The DNA here is from genome assembly GCA_032273805.1 of Melanodrymia brightae. Lineage (NCBI taxonomy): Eukaryota > Metazoa > Mollusca > Gastropoda > Neomphalida > Peltospiridae > Melanodrymia > Melanodrymia brightae. Next base: position 6,473 of record JAUTCZ010116097.1, read on the forward strand.
TCATATTATATTATATATCATTTATCTTAGATTTCCACTGTACCCAGTATACGTAGTATTTCACCATTGAGATATGCATGTAGACATAGTTCGCTGGTAACATTATATGCTTAATATAATTTAGATAGAACGTATCCAATATTCTATAGGAATATCTGTAGTGGCAAAATGTCATTGAAACAAGTATAAATGTCTCAGTCGCTGCCAGATTCTACGTTCACCAGTGTCAAACGTTTGATTTTTCAACGTTGTACATTACAATTCTCCATGGCAAACTTAATAAAACATCAATCTTTAACCAACGAGGCGTTTGCAAGTAAAAAGAAAAGTAAACGAAGATAGATATATTAACATCTCTACGAAGTTATAAACAAAATGAATGACTTCAATTTGCCAATAGATACTAGTAATCACCCATTAATTTATAGCAAAATACCATCAGCTCCAGCATATGACATCTATATATTCCAACTTCTAAGATACGTTACGTGTGATTATTATACTATGTCTATTTTAACCAATGCCATGTCCTTCTAGCACCGAAATCAGTTCATTAGACTCTTGAAAATGTTCAAAACAGAAATTTCAGATCACGTCTGGTGCAATCGCTTTGTTTAACCTATTTGTCACGTGTTCATCTTATCGGTGAGAACATCAGACACAAACAAAATAGCTGTACTTACGATGGAAGCCACGGCTGGGCCAGAATACCCATCTTTCTGGAACACCTTATTTTCTTGGGTTGAGGCCATCTCGGCTTTATCGTGATGTTCCCTGGACGCTGTCCTGTATGGAAATACGCTTTTTGCTATGTTACTAATCCTGACAATGTGCATGTAGACATAGTTAGCAGGTAATTTAATATACTTAAAGGTACACACCCTAGTTTGAATACGGATTCAACCCTACGTACGTATCTAATCCTATTTGTAACATAGTTCTGGCTAATAGTGCATTTCTTCATAGTAAAATTAACATTGATTTATATCTTATTACTTACAATATCAATATGTATACATCCTATGTGTTTCTGATCATCCAAATTGTTATAGTATCTTAATATGTAGTCTTGTCTAAAATAATTTGTATCGTACTAAATTATTGTAGACAAAACTTCAAGAACCATACTAAAGGTAGTATCTAACTGGGCTGCGACTGTTGGCGACAAATTGCGAACGGCATTCGCGAGGGAGTTTCCAAAATGTGTCGAAACGTTCGCCGGGGTTCTCAATTTCCTCGCGTGAGTCACAGGGCCTCGCTCTCGTGTCGCTGGAATTTTGAACATGTTCAAAACATTCGCGCGATAAATTTTCTCTCAAAATAGTCACAGAGTCGTCGCGGGTGTCTCGAACCTGTCTTGAACCCTTCTCAATTTAGTTTCCGTGAGTCAGAAAGTGCGAGAAATGTGAAACAACTTTGTGAGGGGTTGGCGACCTATGAAACCAAATTGTGACTGATTGGAGACAAAATTGAGACCAAAACATTTGCGCGAATTTACTCGCAGTTTTGCAATTATGTCACGCATAACTGTCGTGCGACTGTTGCACGACATTCGCTCGGCAGTCGCAAGTGCCAAAAATTCGCAATTTTATCGCGCGACATTATGTATGCGAACTCGAGACGAATTTTGGTCCAAATTTCGCCGGGAGTTCGTGCGACATTCGTACAATATTCGTGTGACATACGCATATGTGTCGTAAGTACCAATTCAGTGTGATTCCAACTGAAAATTATCGCTAATTCCGCGTGTTTTCTCGCAATTTTGTGTCTCCAACTAGTCGCGAGCTGTCGCAGTCCAGTGAGATATTACCTTAAGCTACTACAAATGCATTGGATGTACATATATACTGATATTGTAAGTAATAAAATACAAGTAAATGCTAACTTTAATAAATATAATTGCTCTATTAGCTAGAAATGTGTTTCAACAAACATTAGATGAGCACGCAAGTGACGTCCGTCTTAAAACTCGATAGTTTGCCTTTAAATGTTATGTATCTTAGATCGCAACCGTTATATCATAGGCTTTAATAAACATATGTATCTTCGGCTTTGTTAGAAACGCGTTGCCAATTTGATCAAGTTATAGATATTAAAATATATATTATATACACAATGAATATTACAGAATAAATTTTAATGAAGTAAATAAATGTGTTACAGTAACAGGTCTGTAGCCAATGAGACGGGGGTGTCGGAGGTGTCGGTGGACGACCTACCCACCCCACCCCCACTGGTGAAATCACGTTTTAGCCCCCTGAAGGTTAAACTTTTCACTGGGGAGTATGCCCCCGGACCTACCTAAGCAACTCTGGCGAAGCACCCTTGGGTAAGCACTTCGTGTCCCACCATAAGCCTAAACGACCTCTCCCACCATCTCAAAATCCTGGCTATGGGCCTAATTCAGAAAGACAATCCATAATTAAAAGACGGGACACGTTCAATGCAAACAACAAACAATAATAATCAAACCTAATAATACGTTAAGAAATGTACATGCAGTTCTCGAATAATTACCAGAAACACTTTCTGGTACAGTATTGTCTATAATTACTAGAAATAACATCCGGTGCAGTATTGTCCATAATTGCCAAAAATATATTCCGGTACAGTATTGTCTATAATTACCAGAAACCCCTTCCGGCAGTATTGTTCATAATTACAAGACATATTTTCTGGTGCGGTATGGTACATATTTACGAGAAACGTCTAGTCTTCTGGTACAGTAGTGTGCATAATTACCAGAAACGTGAGTACTTGCCATCTCTACTTTGTCGCAATATCCCTTCGACTCTGCCTTGTGCAGATATACCCATTTGGCCATGTCAATGTTTTGTCATCTAGATTCTTGTAAAGTATTTCACAATAACCGGAATCATCGTCTGGTATATTGCATTGTCTATCATTTTCAGGAACAATGTCTATTATACAATTGTCCATGATCTATATATTTAATTCACAGCCAGGCCCAAACATTAAGGTATGGTATTTATGGCATGTTCATATACCAACATTATACATCCAGAATTACAGGTGAAAATAGTTTTGTTGTTCTTAATGTTTGGTAATACGTGACTTTATTACAATTGCATGTGTAAATAATATATAACGATTGGATTTGGTATGGAAGTGTGAGTATCTGGTTGTGTTAGAACGTTAAAAATCACAATGTTTTTCTTTAACAGGGCAGTGCATCAAAACATCCAATGAAACAATACGTAATGTTCACATTTAGTTTAGCGTTGATTATATGAGTGAGTGTATGTATAGCGCTTACATTCTAAAGTATGCTTAATGTAATAGTTTTATGACACTGTTGTAAGTTCAGTGGCATAGGGTCAATCGTAATATCTAGGTCATAATATATGCTATTGAAATATTTTACGAATGTTTGCAGATAAAGATAAAGTTGGTTTTATATCACGACATCACTGGATTATATTGATTAATAAACATCGGCTATAGGCTGAGAAACATGTTTATGTAGACATATGGTCTCAGAAGAAACCTGCTGCCGGCAATAGGCTACTATTATTTTCAATTACATGCAAACGAGCTTCTATATGATAGGAAGCACATACCACACCCCTTGAAGACGTGACCCACTGGTTGGAACGAAAACAATCTCAACGCGTATTCTGAAAATGGCATATCATTATATTGAACGCTTATCAAGCGGATGTTCTGCCTCTGACAACAATCATGTTTATACAAGTTACGACCGAGTTCACAAATGATCAAATGTTGCGAGAAAAGCGTCTAAAATTCTTAGAATTTTGAATTTCAAGAAATATTATAACGTCCTTTAACAAATAAACGGCTATTTTTCATTTAATATGGCGCCATGTTCTTTGTTTGCATGAGAACAAAAAGCAATAAAACGAGCTGGTTGGTTTGTTGGTGTTTACATTTGTTTTGCTTCAACTAAAACTTTTAATTCATCACCTGTGTTATGCTGTGGTGCTGTGCAGGTACATCGTAACTATCAAAACTCTCGCAATATTAAACCAGTTGGGGGTATCTCCCGTTCCAATCACTGATCCGCGATTGGTCCATCAAAGGCCGTGGTTTGTGCTATCCTGTCTATGGGGAAAGTGCACATATAAGATATCTTTCTGTTATGCGAAGAAGAGTAGCCTATGTGGCGGCAGCGGGTTTCCTCTATGACGAAGTGTCGATATAATTGTGCGTTTGACATCCAATGTGTTCCAGTGGTCTCGTTAAACAATGTATCTCGCAGTATCAAGAAACAATTCTTTAAGTATTAACTTACTCTAACATGTAGTTATTATTTATAATTTTCAGGAAAATAGATACAAGCAGAGCTTTCTACCTCCGTGGAGGGAGCCATCGGGCATCCATAGACGTTTGACATCAAGACACGAGCCGACAGCTAAACGAGAGCATAGTGTGATGCCCTCCCTGTGTACAGACATAACAGTACCACAAGAAACAGATCCTCCTGGGGCCGGTTTAATGAACGTTGCTTAACGTAACGATAGCGTAACGTTGTCCTAACGATTGCGCAGCCACATTTGTGTGTATCGATAACAGTTATAACCACAATGAGGTTTTGCGGCCACGATACTTAAATTGACCACTGTGACCTCTTCATTGTCCCCAAGTATTGTCATTTACGCAATCGTAGTGTAATGTCATGGCTAAGGATGTCGCTAGTGGCGTTATAACATCTCCATTAAACCGGCCCCTGTTAAATATGGAGGAATTTACATGTAACCAACACTGGCCTGATGTTGAAAGTTCGCGTGTTGACCATGTGGTGGAAGTGCATATGGTGTACAAGTCCACATCAAGTGAAATTACTAACATGGTATATTCCTTACAGATAGTATGTGTTGGATGGGGGTGGGTAGGATTTTTTTCATTCAGGTATCATGGTTTCGATGGGATTGAGTTTGCTCAAGTAACAACTACTGGTTTGGCCGAGCGGTTATGGTGTTGGATTGTCAAGTGCCATGCGAATCGGTGCAGTAGGTTCGAATCCCACTTGTGCTCATAAGTGTTTTATCATTTGTTAGGAAATGTTATGTATTTCTGAGTGGGTTTGTTCGCTTGTTTGGGACTGTACAAAGTGTATATTTAGTTTAGGGTTCAGCATTTCGTTGGCTTTATAATATTGTATCTTTTTACTTGTGTATTATAATCCTCAATAAGGTACTTCGACAGTTGGAGTGTGTGAACTAGCACGCAATGCGATCTATTTGTCAACCTGGAGCTGTTCGTATGTTGGTACTATGGACTACGACATCCTCTATTCCTACCAACACAACAACCTGTAGTAGTAATAGCAGTAGCAGTAGCGGGGAATTTGTAGTAGTAAATGAACATTGCATTGTTACTTGTAACATGGTGATCCATTTTATACACCCCTGGAAACAAAGAGATGCAGCTGGTAGTTTGATGTCAAAGAGAATACTGATTGATCGTCATGACTGATATTAACAATCATCATGCCTTGAGCTGTTGTTGCGGCTTTGAAAAGCAACACATCAAATGTTTAATGCATGAAATGAGATTACATATTACGTTATACATCATTGTGACATATTAACTTACGTAATGTTCAGTTGACAAAATTTACGCTGCTGTATTCTTGTTGTATATAAGAACAAGGATTCTGGACAATTGTATTGAATCCAAAGACATTTTCTTCTTGATGCAAGTGTATATAATGTCAACGATCGGAAGGTATGCAATGTATATAATGTCAATGATCGGAGGGTATGCAGTCGATAATGTGTGCGTCTGGTGCCTTTTCAGCCTACACGAGTATAATACAGTATAGTTGCCGGAATGGTAACTACTCAAAACGCCAGTGGATTGATTAATGATGGCGCATGGTTGCAGTGTACGCAAACAGATTTGCTCTGCTACTATCGTAAATATGGAAACGTGCGTTATTCTGTACAGTGTGGCTGAACACATCACTGAGTGATAATATGTTTTTGGAACACGAAATTTCGTTGGAATGTTTATAAAAGTGGTCATCTAAGACAAATGATGTTTTACCTTTATGCTGAGGATTAATTATCATGGGATCGCTTTGAGATGTATGTGGCTATGATTTAGAACAGCAAATTGCATACACTGTGTTACTGATAGGTACAGTGGTACTAACAGAACCTAGTTGTTGATGATGTACCTTCAAGATTCACTATTTGTGATACAGTCCGCCTGTCTATGAATGCCAACTATGGGATCTACAAAAGTGGGTTTTATGTTTTTTATATACACGGAAAGGCGAGATAAAATTGCATTGTGTGTGGATATAGGAAAACTATTACGTACGTAAAGACCTCATCTCTGTGATGAGACAGCATCTAGTCCAGAACCGTTCGTTGCCGATCCAATACCGGATCTGTATTCAAAATGGTGGGCATGTGAGATGTATGTTTCTAGCTTTTTTTACTAAATGAACCACTCAACACTGGATCAGTGCTATCACAGATTCCTACATCCATTCAATTACGATTAATTTATGCGCACTGGTGGTCTGTCCATTAACTTGACAAACAGTGTAGATATGTATACCAAAGTTGTGCTATTATTGGTTTGCTGAATGTACACCCCTACAGTGTGTTAAAATGACTCGACGCCGAGTATTGCCACATGTTGATTTCTTCACTTTCGATGTGTAATGTGATATACATGTAGTTCGATGAAGCAGTCATTCCTCATAGAATAAGACTATATTAGTAACGGCAATAAGGTTTGTTCAACCATTCCGAGCAATGCTCAATGACTTGTATATTAAAGGAGATGGCCATAGTTAACATAGGCTGGTGTCCAAATTAATTGATAATTTTGTTATTATTCTTTTTCACAAATTTATACCAAAAACAAAAATCCACCAAGATTAAATAAGTGATATGCGAGACCTGAGCTTTCATTAAAATTAGTCAAAAAATAAATCGATGGAAAACTATAAAATCGATAAAAGAAAATTAATGTGTTCATCAGTTCAGCTCCAAGAATAATCACGTCAGCCATTTTGCGTCGATTAGACGGAAAATGATTTCTCTTATTTTGTACCACTAACTGGTATTATTTTATTGTGATAGCTTATTACGACATCAATAAACCATTTAACGGTAGACGCGATTTTTGCAACTATGACCATTCCCCTTCTAAGATTGCTGTGCAACCAACTGGTGTACGGAAAGCGGGAAAGTACATTATTAAAGATCACATTCATAACGGTTTGACAGTGGTTAATGAGAGTTACTAGTGTCACGGACATGGGTGGCTACTATTACGGACATGTTATGTTCACGAGTCACTACATTGTCGCGGAGGTGTCTCGATTCACTGACATGTACTGATTTATAAACCACTACTGTTACGGACATGTATAGATTGACGAGTCACTACTGTTACAGTCATGGAGATGTCCTGATTTACGAGTCTATACTGTTACGGGCATGTCCTGATTTACGAGTCAAAACCGTGACGGGCTTGTACTATTTTACGAGTCAATACTGTCACGGGCATGTCCTGATTTACGAGTCAATACTGTCACGGGAATGTCCTGATTTACGAGTATATACTGTCACGGGCATGTCCTGATTTACGAGTCAATACTGTCACGGGCATGTCCTGATTTACGAGTATATATTGTCACGGGCATGTCATGATTTACGAATCTATACTGTCACGGGCATGTCCTGATTTACGAATCTATACTGTCACGGGCATGTCCTGATTTACGAGTCAATACTGTCACGGACATGTCCTGCTTTACGAGTCAATACTGTCACGGGCATGTCCTGATTTACGAGTCAATACGGTCACGGGAATGTCCTGATTTACGCGTCAAAACCGTGACGGGCTTGTACTATTGTACGAATCAATACTATCACGGGCATGTCCTGATTTACGAGTCAAAACTGTCATGTGCTTGTACTAATTTAAGAATCATAAGGACTTGGCGCCCTGATATAGAAGTCACTATTGCCATTGACATGATCAGGGGCGGTATTTATCAAACAACTTAAGTTTTTCTTAAGTTTTGACTTAAGTTTCATTAAATTGAATAAGGTAAG
>JAUTCZ010116208.1:0-14533 GCA_032273805.1 Melanodrymia brightae
ATGTCAACTATAACGCATATAAATAGGTCTACACAGAAGTAAACAATGCAAATGTAAAGCTAAAAGAAACGGAAAAACCCGTTAACGTAACAAGCAATATACTACAGACAAGAAATCTGTAGACAAGAATCGAAATAACTAACTAACTAGCCTGCATGGCCATTAAATTGTGATCACCCAAAATTCAGTGGCATTCTCTTTATAAGTTGAATCGTATAGGTATAGGTGGCAAATACAGATATTTAACAGGGGTTTGCGAAATGTTCAGAAAGTAAACAAAAAACGATATAGACATTTTTGCCTAAAATACATTTTTAAAAGGTTCTGTAAAAAGGGCCTGGTTTCGTAACCTCTGAATCAATCCATGCCTATTTATGGGCTGTATAGTAAATCAAAATATACAGAATTTTACCAGCAAAATACAATATCCTACCTTGTCTTCTCCCGCAAAACATTGTCCAGATAACCAAACGAGATTTTGATCTCGAAGGACAGACTATTGACCGTCGCACAGTCGGGAGGTATGAAAATCCGCGATCCGTGATTCTGACACAATGCGACTTGTTACTTTACTACATGACTCAGTCAGTCTGTTATCGGCCACATTTAGGTATTCCTCCCACTTCTGTCACACATTGGCAGTGAATGAATGTTCTGCATACAAATGTTGGAAATCACAAATGTTTTTGTTTGATCCCAGATGTGACAGAATTACTGTTAGCACGCTTATTAGTACAGTACACTGACAGACGGTGGTGCTATTGTTATTGAGGATTTGTGTTAGCTGTTTAATGTTAAACAGAACAATTCATTTTTTGGAAATAACGAAAAACAGGTGATGTCGCTTTTAGGCTGTGCGCGGATAGAGGTCGAGATTGGTTTCAAAACGCCATTTATAAACAAAAGTATATATGTCGGAAGTTGAGCTCTTGTTTTTAAGGATATAAACGGTTGTAATATTTTGGCATTTATTCGAAAGAAAATGTGTTAGTTAGATAATTAGTTGATTATATCTAATTAAGGTTCAAGCATGCATATGTCTGTACTGGGCACGCAGTCAGCTGCCTCAACTGTTCTCCCACGACAGAAGTTAGTGTTCGTGTGAGAGAGGAAAACCGCTGGGTATTACTAAATAGCAATGGCTCTTTTAAATGCACTCTCCCACAGACATGCAGGACAGTACATAGTAGGGCCTTTGTTAAGCTATGTACAGTGGGGCACTAGCCTGTTAAGTGGTGTACACCTTCCATTGAGACTTGCGAAGCACTCACTATCGTTAGAGCAGGTGTAATAGGAATAGAAGTCCGTAGGAATATAGGTCCGACCCAATGTATAATGCTATAGGACCTACATACCTAGGAATCCTAGTCCAAACCAGACTTTTTATAAAACACATAGTTTTATTAATAACCAATTTTATGAATTAGACTGTTTAATTTCGTAAAGATTTATTTTATTATTTAATCCATTTTCTTATGATATAACCGGACTTGCATTCCGGTAGGACTTGCGTTCCTTTTACACCGGTACCACCGGTACAGGGATTTGAACCCAGTACCTACCAGTCTTGAACCCGATGGTCTAACCAGTACACCACGGACACTGGTAAATATCAAGTGATATATTTGTTTATCTTCCTATTATTTATTCAGAAGAAATGTGTGAAATATGTCAAGCCTTTTGGTGAAAACTTCGAGCTTTATCTTTCAACATTATCAGAGAGAAGACAAAATATGGCTTAGTTTGAGGTTTAGCCATGGTATGTTCCAGATTTGAAAGATAAATAAGACGTTAAATACACCCAAAGTATGAGTTTCAATTGGAATACTGTTTTAATAAATCTGGACGAAGTATTTGGTTTCTGTTTTTACAAGTGTTTAAATGATTTGAAGAACGTTTCTGAGAAGTCTTGACTTCTCGTATAGAGGATTCGATAGATTGTGTTTACTATACATACGAACATAAAAACACAACTTCCCTGACGCAGTGGGCGTTGAGCTCAGCCATAGGTGCTTGATTAGCCGATAAAAATATTTACAAAATTTAAATTAACAAAAAACCAAATGCTAAAAATGCTAATAAAACAATACAAGTCATTATAATATCCTTCTGTTACGTCTTTGACAGTGTTGTAATATCGACCGATTGTTCGATCTGTTTGCCTGCCTGTCTGTCTGTCTGTCTGTCTGTCTGTCTGTCTGTCTGTCTGCCTGCCTGTCTGCCTGCCTGTCTGCCTGCCTGCCTGTCTGTCTGTCTCTGTGTGTGTCTCTGTCTGTCTGTCTGTCTTTCTGTCCGTTCGTCCCTCCGTGTGTCTTTCTCAATCTCTTTTAATCGCGATCTCAAACTATGTGCGTGGCTAATAATACAATATATATATATCTGAGTTCAAATGTCAATGTCATGCATGGATTATATTTGCAAATAAGTGTAACGTTTGCAGGAACAGGTTTATTGTTGTCATCCTGTTTCGACAATTAACTTGGATACAAAAGGAAGTTACACCCAGGAATTGTCAGGAGGCTAATAAAAGCAGTGCAGAAATGTGTTTTATATATTAATGTATAAAAAGTATCCATTGAACTAACTCTGCAAATGTTGTCTGAATTGTTTTATCGGCTAACATATTTAAAAACACAAACATAGAACATAACTTACACTGAATTACGGAGTATTGGCATCTGTTGGGATACAATTAACGTTAGTTAGTTCGCTATAACTTATTTACGTGCTTATACCCAATTAAGGTTCAAGCACGTCTGTCCTGGACTAGTCTTAGTATAAGAGAAGACCCACTACTCCATTTTGATAGGACTGTGCCCAATGTATTTGATATGCAGCAAGGGATCTTGCTTTATGCACGGACACCAGTCTCCATCCCTATGCATTAACCACTGCGCTACGGAGACAGTTACAATGTTGTCAATCCCCGACCTTTACAGTAGAGACAGGAGATCAATAATTCCAAGTGTATTTATTGTCAATAATTGTCATACTTCAATAGTTATTGAGAAATTAACGTTTTCTCTTCTATTTTACGACTATTGACACAATATTACCCTGGAGCGCGACTGTCGTAGCTCAGCGTAAGAACGTTCGCCTGAGGCTCGCAAGGTCGATAGATCAATCCTCCTCAGTGGTCCCTTTGGGTTATTTCACGCTCCTATCGGAGATCCAGAGACTGGTCCATCTAGAAGCCTATACCTACCTGTCTTATTTAGCCTGGTGGTGTAACCACTATCACGGCCTAATTATTCAAAAAACATATCTTACCCTCAGAATGTTGATCATGAATTTTCGAAAATGTCTTGGTGTATATGTCGACATGATGTCCACGGCTGGTATTCGCGGCGCACGACAACGTATCTCCCATGATGACGTACTACACAGTTACATCCGACGTAGGACGCTCTACCACAAACTGGTCTACGTTGCCGTAAGTTGGCACATCACGAAAACTCAATAGTGATCTACGTTACATAATAACTGTAGATTGTACATAACGAACATGGAAGGACTGATGCCTGAGAGGAATGTTGTGAAATGTTAATTGTTGTGGGTTGTTCTATTTGTGATCCAAGTGAAGGTTATTTCCTCCAAGACATCATTCGAATCTGTAAAATAAATAAGTATGTAAATAATGCATACATGTATACTTTTACCATCCAAGCTTTTGCAGATGATATCGATGGCATTATAATTTGTGACGTTTACTAGTTCAAAGTTACTAAACTATATATTGTAAAATGACTGGGCAATCTGGGGTGGGGCTTTTTTGTGGGGGTGAGGAATGGTTTCAAACATGTTTTATTGTCCCCAAGACATAGACAGTGGACAGGTTGGGGGATCAGATGGTAGTGGATGTATTAGTGGATATAATATTTGAATTTACGACAGATGTGTTTATGTTTGCCATAAATAAAAGATATTCAATAGACAATGAAGTTGGAGAAAACGATTAACAAAATCAAGATACAGAATCAATTTCCCTAAAATGACATACATGTAGGCCCTATCAATGGTACGTTTTTTTCAATACAAAACATACCAACTTTACAACCATTAAGAGCACAATGCCTATAGCTGTAAGACGAATACTGCCATGCATGCTAGCTCATTTGATGCAAATTGTATCATATTTTCTAAGTCATACATAATGTTTGTATTATTAAAATTAAGATTTACTTACATCATATTGCTTTCAATATTAATAATAATGCATCTCCAATGCGTTTGTAATTTCGTCATTGAACTTTTGTCTACAATAGTTTAGCACGAGACAAATTGTTTTAGGCAAAGGTAGACATTAAACTATTATAACCATTTTTATTGTAAGCAGTAAAATGTAAGTAAATGTTAATTTTAATAATAAGAAATGCTCTATTAACCAGAAACACGTTGCAAGCTCTGTGACTTAGGAATTGTGCCTTTAAAATCCATTGTTTACAAATTACAGTGTGAAACATCAACTATACCTATTCTTCCATGTTGATCCGAACTATAGCAGTATTTCATACACCTGTGTGTTATACTTACAGTACGACACCCACGGGGTAAACGTAGCAGTAGTAATTTATTGGCAGACGATACTGTTAAACAGCACCACGTGTAACTCTTCAAGTACGCGGTCATAATTAATTCCCAGCTGTGAGCGTTCAGTTAGCATGTACTTGAGTATCTACCGTTACATAAGGAGCGGGTTACTGCGGGATATATATAATTAGTACTTACCATTGTCGAGAGTAATACCACTGTGAAGTGTGGTTTATTACAGGGTTTCCTATTACAGTTTTTACAGTTACCGAACACGTGACTATTTCAGGGGTTCAATGTGTGTTGAGAACCATAAAGTGGCAATTAAAATGACACGTGTTGTATTGATTAAAGGTAATGTATGATGGGGCGTAGAACCAGAATATATCACATTTGCATTTATATTGTATGGAATTCTTTATTACGATTCTGACAAATATAAAATTATATGGCTACATTGATTCAAATTGTTTGAACTTTATCAATGCAAATTAATAGGACGGAACTATCAATTGCTTGTTCATATGCAAGTACATTGTTAGTCCTCCATAAATCGTTTACATGTAACATCTATAGCTATTTTAATATAATTGACAAAAATACGTTACAAGCTGCATTAGATGCGTCTTATATTTCGGGAGTGTGTGTTTAATATTATTGGCTATATTGGTTCCTCGTTTTCTTGATAGTAACATTTAAAGTGACAGTCCCGACTTTTAAGACGAGTGCCACCGAACGTACGCATCTAATGCTATGTGTAACATAATTATTTATAGCTAATACAGCATTTTTATTACTAAAATTAACATTTATTTCGTTTTGTTGCAATGTGTACATCCAATGAGTTTGTAGTAGCTTAATATGGTCCTTGGACTTTTGCTACAATAATTTAGTACATGTATACTAAATTATATTTTAGACAAAAGGACACAGTAAGCTACTATAACAATTTGGATCTCCAGGAACACATAGGATATACACATATCGATATTGTAAATAATAATATGAAAGTAAATGTTCATTTTATTAATAAGAAATGCTCTATTAGCCAGAACTATGTTACACATGACACATACGATGGCACTCGTCTTAAAAGTCGGGACTGTCCCTCTAATCTAGCGGCGACGAGTAGGGGAGGTAACTTATCGTATAGTGTGAAAGATAGCTGACTGATTCTGCTATTAAACCTTTTCAGGCAAGGAAACTGACTGTCCGCCCTTGGGTGGGACGATATTAACAGGAGTTACGACTACCATGACAAAGCGAATTGACCCGTTTTACTTCAGGAATTCACAGAGTGTGTGACCTGTCATTATTGTGGGTCAGTCTGTATACGTTGAGATAACAGTATACAGTCTACGCACATTGTCTGATTCAATAATACACAGCATGGTAAAGTTATGTCTTCCAGCTGTCCTTAATAACATGTACTTGAGTGTCAGTCCGGTTCGTGGATCCCAATTATTAAGCTATAGCTCCAGGGTCTATAATTTATAATATTATGTTTAAGAAGACTACAGATGTGTATGTGAGGCAGTGGTTAGAGCGCTTCCTCGAGGACATAGGCAGGCTGGCTAACCTGATCGGATTTTTCCCTCCGAATTTTATATTATTTTCACATTGAACACAATTTTGAAAAAATAGTTAATAAAAGCTCCCTAACGCACTTTCTAAACTTAAATGTGTATTCTATTATAGCGTTATACAATGTGTATGCATTGACATGTACATATTACGTTAACGAACTAAAATCACAAATTGTACTAATGTCGTATAATTATTGAAGCAGCTTGTTGTTACATTATGACTGCACCGTCAAACAGGCACAAGGGCAAGTAACGAGTAGCCTACCAGGAAGTAGATCTGATATATCGTAATTAGTAAATATTAACTTGTCCCGCTACGTAGAATTCATTTTAGAACCATTTATTCCCGTTTATCTACTTCCAGGGCCATAATACTTTTATGTGCAGATTCCCAAAAACAGGATAGCACACACCATGCACGGCCCTTTGTGCGCCAGTCGTGTACGACTGGTTAGAAAGGGATATAACCCACGGGTGCACTTAACAGCAACCCAGTTGTATAGTTAATTGTTTAAAAGCATCTATTAAGTGGTTTTCGACTCATAAATCTCCCGCCCCTTTACTTACGTGATTTATCTATAAATCTGACGCTAAACACGATGACAGGCTTTCTTTAAGGTCACGTCGTTCCCATGCAGCAGTGGTCAGATGTTATCAACATACGTCAGCGCGAGCGAGACAGAGAGAGAGAGAGAGAGAGGGAGAGAGCGAGAGAAGTGCACGGCGACCGGACACTGATAGCAATCATACAGTACAGTAAGATTTACGCTCACCGTGTCGCTATTTGGTATGCCACGGTTACTAGGCTAGGAACAACAGGTTCGAGATGTCTCTTCAGATAGCCTCTGCCATTCTGAGACGTGCGCATACTGTGATGGCGCGATAACGTCAAAGACAAAATAAATGGATACCATTATGTTTATTTTGCATGTGATATATAGATTATATTTTGCTACCTTAACTTTTTTTCTTCTAAAATTGAATAGGTCAGGCGTATAAATTTCCTTTTCAAGTACATTATACTGTATCGATGCATTGGTTGAAAGGATGTATAACTAGTCGGAGGAAATGGATGGATGGATGGATGGATGGATGGATGGATCATTGACGTTAAAAAACTAGCAGAACGTGACAAGTTCACTTTTTTTTCTTTCTGCACCAGCACTTTGTGCTCGTCACGATAAAGTTGTCAAAGAAAATTTGCTCGCGTGTAACCAGCTTTACATAAAGTAAACGCTATGTTGATTTCCAATACTCCACATGCAATGTGAACGTTACAACTTACCGTGAATCCGTACCTTCTACCACAAGAAATATCAAACTACATGAAACAAAAAGTCCAGAAACAAACCTACACATCGTATTTCACTCGTCTACATTATACATATAGATTAATTTTGTACATTAACCGACTAACCTGTTCGGACAGAGCCCGGGGGTTGTTTTGTATCTCGGTTCCTGACCACACAGATGTAAAGCAATAATTATAGATCAGCTATCCCACGTGAATTGGTCTATTTCTGGTCCATATAGATCAATCGATTATCTCAAACGACTTAAACAACACGTTAACAACACGTACCTATAATAGTGGTACAATCCTTAAATACAAACTAAGTATGTCGATAGTTCCACCTTTTAGCTAGGTACCCCGAGCCACTCGTATATTCTTTGTACTGTTCCTACTTTCCTACTGCTGATTGTGAAAGGTAGCGATGAAGCAGGCAATTAAAACATCACTGTAACAACACATACGCCCGAGGTGTGCTAAAGTTATGTTATATCTAGCAGTGGAGTGAAATGAAAACAGTAAGGTGACTAATTACATAGAAAACACTGGACAAACAAACACTGGACATACAAAACATTCGACAGACAAAACACTCGACATACAAAACATTCGACAGACAAACCACTTGACATGGAAAACACTGTTGTTCAAGAGCATGTTAGTTCGGGAAAGTATTATTATGTTATTTATAATTATATAAATTGTGCTTTAACAACTTAAATGCTACGTTGCATGGACAGCTTTGTAACAGTGGCCTGCCTTGCGTTCAATAGCGTGGGCGTTCTGCTTCTGGGGCAAAACGTTTAGACACCGATACTTGCATCTATATTAAATGAATGTGATGTGATAGTACACGATCGGTACCATTCACATAGTTCCAGAGCGCTCGCGCTGTTGAATGTAAGGCCGGTCCTTGGTAACGGACCGTGCCCAGCTTGAGACGCCATATTGTATTTGTGTGTGTCTGTATGTGGGGGTTGGGGTGGGGGAAGTGTCGTGTTGATGGTGCTTGCATTTTCAATGGATATAAGCATCGTGACCAAACTTAGTAACGAACGAACACCTTTAGACGAATCTTCAAAAGTTTAAATTTAAATTTGTTATTAATATTTTTAGAATGTTTGTTGCATAATTATACCAGTTAAATTTTGTATTCTAAATTCCAATATTTTGGTAGACACTGAATGAACCTTACTTAGGAATTGAAAGCATGGCAAATGAAATAAAATACAGGTTTTACGACATCCCAAGCTGCAGTCGGCCTATGTATGGTCAAGATGATAAGAACACAGTATCAATACTACCTCATAGTTCTTGAATTGATGGGATGAAGTTAGATGGATTAAGCATTGTTCCAAAACTTGTTTCCAATTCAAACAAACGTTAAGTAATGCGAATATCATGTTTAAAAATCAGAGTTTTGGTTACCCGTCTTTACACAAGACCAACTGAAGATGTGGGTGATAAATCTGTATTTCCATTTTTCTTGTCAACATGGGTATTCAACAAAATATACACTTTTGTATCACTATCAGCATTGAGGGATTGTCTAGCTTTATACTATAATATAAAGACTGGAGATACGAACGTGAGACTAAACATAATTTAATTTGTTGTGCATATTACATGTATATGCATAATATTTATGAGAATCTTAGTATCTACACGTACATAGCCTCCAGTTATCCATTAAATCGTATGAGCATGTGTATTTTAGTATTAAGGCCTACCATACACAAACGAACCATTTCACCTTTCCACTTTTGCTTACTCTTTACCTTGATTTTGCTGGAGGGGGTTACTTTTGAACCTGGAAGTAATAATTATTTGACATTATTAGATATTAAAATACTGGTTTCGTACTCACCCTCTGTTATCCAAAACCAGTCGAAAAAATTTAATGTGTCTCAGTTTCTTAAAACTCTCCTGTTTCCTTAGTCTAGTGGTGTCTCTGTCGACTTTGCCCCACTTGAAATTCTCCGCCGTTCTCACCTGTAATCAGAGTAGGCATGCAGGTAAATCACATATCTAACATGTGAGGCGGGTCACGGGAACCTTCGTTACGGTCCGCGCGCAGGCCCCACAACAAAGAGGAACGGCGGGAAAACTCCGCAAGACGTCTGCTCTCACTATGAAATGTCATTCAACGACGAAATTTTACTCCCGATTATTAACGTCAATAGACAACACGACATCAATACTCCGTATATAGCTCATCAACGTTATCGGTCAGGTAAAAGTAGGTGAAATGACAGAAAATCGATCGATGCTGTATTTCTATTGAATAATCACGTACACATACGCAATGGTGAGCGTTCTTAAAAACACAAACCTGCCAAGCACTTTTATACGAGTATTCTGTTTTATAATTCAAATATCCTTTTTATCGCCAGAATTGTGCACTTGATGTCCCAGCGACCTTTAACATCCTGTCAGTGAAATGATTCTGTCTGGCAAATTGCCGAAGCTGGCTTTCACTTACCGATCACTTAAAATTTGTTCACTGGCCAACTGAAAAATATACAAGAAAAACTTTATCAGACCAGGAATCCCTCCGTGACACTGTGAGCTTCATCCTGGCAGCAAACATCTCCCTGTGATATCATTAAATTTTAATACAACGAAAAGAAGAAGAAGATTCAAATTTGGAGTTCTGTGTTCTGTGTTGTCCATTCCTCTCCTTACTTATTGACTGACTTGTCTGCATCAATGTTAGTTTAATTTAAAACATGAATTCAGCTTCTGTATTGATCAAGTTCCCGGATGCTTTTCTTCTTCTTTAGTTTTCTGTTTATATATAGAACGACTAGGCTACGGCTATGTACTGATAACACGTCATAAACTCAAATTAATACATCCCTTATGCATTTTAACACGTCCAGGTTATTAAACCAAATTTTAGCACTTTTAGAAAACTTTAAATTATACGCTTAACATCTGTCGCGACGTAAATTTTAACACGTTAAATGGTATTACATTTTTACATTTTAATACTTTTCAGAAAACATTGATAACCATAATAATTCTTATTATAATGAATAACAAATTATTTGATAAATCTCTATAATAAATTAATGGCCCTTCAAATTATGATGTTGTTTCTGTATATAGGTGTATAATGTATCTATTTAGTTCAATAATATGTCTATAATA
This sequence comes from Melanodrymia brightae, assembly GCA_032273805.1. NCBI lineage: Eukaryota > Metazoa > Mollusca > Gastropoda > Neomphalida > Peltospiridae > Melanodrymia > Melanodrymia brightae. The sequence continues at coordinate 10,561 of JAUTCZ010116208.1, forward strand.
CTACCATTATAATTATAACAACGACCTGTCTATAAAAAGCACTTCAGATATTCCGTTATTATTATACAAATCTATGTACATGTATTTAAACCAGGCTGTATAGAAAAGCAGAATGCTTGTAAAGACCAATAATTATTATTTGTTATGCCACGCAGGTGGTTTATACATGTATAACATTTGAGGGCATATATTATTAATTGTATGTGCATTTGCATTAACTACATTATTTTTATAGATCTATAGGTCTATAGGTCTTCGTGTCATGGAATAGAGAACGAATTTCGGTATATTTTACACACACACACAAACAAAAAATATTATTGTAAAATATACTTTTATTTATAAATACCCTCTCCCATTTTCTCCGAATCGTTATTTTATCTATAACTTTAATGTCAGAGCACAGACAAGGTTCAAAGGTCAAGCTTTTAACACAGCTTCCTGCAATCAAAACATTAAAATTCCTCCAAAGTGCATGCTACTTGATATTAACACAATGCAAGTACAGTGGACTGGTATGTGTCTGTAATGCTGAGTGGCTATAGCTATAATTATGAGTGTGGATTGACGACAATAATAATAACTAGCGTTGCTTTAAATGAAAAGGGCGCTATATTTATTAGCCGAGATTGATAATTATATACAATGCGATCTACGTATTTAGATTTCGTATTTTGACAAATAATAATAATACTCTCTGCCAAATACATTAATAAGCTCAAATAGCATGGAGATAAGAAAACATAATGAATGCCTACACCCAGAAGGAGAGAAAATGGCATAATTATGTACTAATTAATAACACTATTTTCGGTATAGATAAGTAAAGCAGAATATTACAAGATATCTGTGTTGTTGTGTAAATTCATTGCAGTTATTTATTCGGTTCATCCTAAGACTTATATTTTGTATATGAATTATTATTAGGTTTTTTTCTATGTAAATAATTGTAATCTTGATGCTATTTATATTGTATATCTATGTATTCCTCGAATGCCACCAAACAGAGGCCCTGAGTGTAATAAATGTTCTGTTATGTCCTGTTGAGAATATCCAAGTAGGTTTTAGTGTCTATAGATGAACATGGTTAGTTGGTGATCGCTGTTAAACAGATTATTTTAATACCCAGTGCACATCAGATAAACCATCCAGTTGTTTGTAGATTTTACTATTTAATACTAAACTGACAAGAATTGTTTCCCTTGTTTAATATGTAAAATGTGTGTCTATTTCAATGCGATGGACTGTTATGAAGAACATGTCATGAATGTTTTGGTGTCGGGATAGGTCGAAGGATCAATCCTCCACAGCGCAAAACATTTTATGGCTATTTTCCGTTCCAGCCAGTGGTACACGACTGGTTTATCAAATTCCGTGGTGTGTGTTATCCTGTCTATGGAATAGTGCACATAAAAGACCCCTTGCTGTTTTTCGGTAAGAGTAGCCCATGAAGCGGCGACAGCGGGTTTCCTCTGTGACCATGTGTCAATATAACCATGCGTCTGACGTTCAATAAACGCTGATTTATAATCGATGTGTTTCTAGTGGCGTCGTTAAATAAAACAAACTTTCCTTTATTACCTACGAGGTTCAGCATAACGAGGTTCATATTTATCGTTAGTCGCCCTGGCATTGTGTAACGATTGGCTGTCATAAGAGTACATATTTGTTTGATTGGCTGTAGTAAGGGTACATTTCTTTCTGATTGGCGCGTGGCATAATTTCATTGTGACATAATTAACTGCCAACCTGGCGATAGCCCTTTACCGTCGGAAATGAAACGAGTGCTTATTTAGCAGGACAAGTCTACGATAATAAACAGAATATGGCTTTGACTTTGGGAATGTTAGAGTTGTTTGACTAAAAATTGAGAATTTTTATTTAATTTACAACTGTAAGATAGAATTTTTGAAATAGTAATACTGTGCATTAAAATTGGGAATTTTTACTCCAAAATTGGGAATAAAAAACGACATAGCCTTTGAGAAACAGTGGGGAATGGTGCCGATTATCGGAGTTTAGCAACATACATGTAGACCTGTGATACAACCGTGACTATATAAATGCTCTGTGATAAATTGGCGTGATTCATTGTCGACTGGTACAGTACTGGGTTGTTTAATTTTACAAGTAAATGCATACAGCATAACACTACATAATAATACTCTTTCCATGCCCACAAAAGATATACAGTGAAACCTGTCTTAAGCAGCAACCTAAGTGAGTAACAAAAAGTGGCCTCTTAAGGCAGGTGGCTGCTTAATACAGGTCATAATGCACTAAAATTGATGATTTGGTAGAATATTATGGTGAACCCTTAAGACAGGTGGCTGCTTAATACAGGTGGCTGCTCACGCAGGTTTGACTGTATATATATATATATATATATATATATATAATACACATAACAAGCATGCTGTCAGAAAGTGAAGAGCAGACACTTGTAATGTATCAGAACATGACAACAAATTATTTATATCCCACCACACACCACACGCCAAGTATCCATACTCCACTCTGAAATGTTCAACTTCAGGCAAACTGTTAGCGTTTTTTCACCGCTTTCCCGACTGGATTGAGGGAAACAGACTTTCTGCCAATCATGTGAATCAGCATGAAGGAATTCTTTCATTCCCCTCACCCTTCCCTCCCCCCACCCCTCCTCTCGACACAGTTTGTCGATTTCTACTAATCATTTTCAAACAATTAAGAAGACATTTGTTCTTAATTAATCAAATCTAAATGAAGAAAATTTGTTAACATTCGTGGGGAGCTAAAGTCAAATGGATTATTTAATTCGGTTTTAGTGGTTACCATGGTAATCTTAGTTAAGTGAACGTGATTTGGGGAATGCTGTGATATCTGATGCGTATGTGTATGTGTGTGTGTGTGTATCAGGTGCTATATAGCTACTGAAGTGAAAGTATTAACATCCGAAGAGACGGAACAGAAGCGATGTGAACAAATATGAAAACTCTCTTGATAGGCACGTACATGTACGCAGAGTGCTCTAAATAGGGAGAGTAAAGATAAAGTTTGTTAGTTGCTTAATGACGCCACTGGAACACATTGATTAGAAATCAGCGGTTATTGTACGTCAGATGCATGGTTATATTGACACATGGTGTCAGAGGAAACCTGCTGTCACCGCTACATGGGCTACCCTTACCGAAAAACAGCAAGGGGAATTTGATAAACCAGTCGTGGATCACTGGCTAGAACAGAAAATAACCCATAAACTGTTTTGCGCTGTAGAGGATCGATCCCTCGACCAATCCCGCCACAGGCAAATATTCTACCTCTAGACTACATCCCACCCTTGCTCTTGATGGGCACATACATGTACGCAGCATGTTCTAAATAGAGAGGGAGAGAGAGACAGAAAAAAAACAGGTCTCCTTTGCGTAACCCATTACAAAATATGTTGCTATACACGCATATAAACACAGACAATATTTGAAGTAGCTGGATACAGAGTGCAATTTGTTTTTAAAATTGTGATTAGCAGTTTTTTTTTACGGGTTTTGTACGGGATGGGGAATGGAAAAGCAACTACTGTAATTTGATTAGCATTTATATACAATGAGTAATAATATTGCATCGCGATCACAAGATTTTGTATAGCTTTTTGCAATGTGAACCATGTCATTTTGCATCCTGGGATATATGTGAATATTGAATAATATAAAGTTTGTTTAATTTATTTAAAGATGCCACTGGAACACGTCGATTATAAATCAGCGGTTATTGGACATCAGACAAACGGTTACATTGACAGAATATTGAATACATGTAATGTACTTTTAAAAATGAAGTGAACAAATTTATCATGGATGATGTCAATGCAAATATATAAATTCCTGTTAAGTTGAAATTGTCTTGACTGGCCTCCATGATGCAGTGGTTAACGCTACGGACTTCAGGCTGGTAGGTACTGGGTTCGAATCCCATTCGTGGCATATGGGATTTTTAA
>JAUTCZ010116318.1:0-37110 GCA_032273805.1 Melanodrymia brightae
TCGCTAACTGTTAGTGATATGACTATTGTTAGTAGCTGATACGTCGTGGGTTTTTGGTCATTTGTGGCATATTACCCGAGGATGCTATTCATTCTTGGACACAAGTATATTTAATTATATTTTGGGGAACACTTTTTGTCAGATATTTACGACCACAACTAGTCGTAAATGCTTTGTGAAACAGGCTCCTGATCCATAAAACTACAAGTCCTAGAGTTAATGTAAGAAACATGCAATAAAACTGCATACATTTTTATTCAAGTCTGGTTTGGACTAGGAATCCTAGGTATGTACGTCCTATATAATTTTGTGTCGGACCTCTATGCCTACGGACTTCTATTCTTATTGCACCAGTCCCGCTTAAGCTGGTCGGTGTAAAAGGAATACAGGTCCGAAACAATGTATAACGCTATCGGACCTACATACCTTGGATTCTTAGTCCAAACAAGACTTGTACAAATCGCATAGTTTTAATATCTTTTTTTTGTTGTTAAATCAAAGCTAAGACTTGTAGGTAATATTTCAATTTATGTATCAGGCTTTTCGTTTCAATCCGTAAAGTTTTATTTGATTGTTTAACACATTTTGTTACGATATTACCGGTTTTGCGTTCCTTTTACAACGGTTGTATGTTGAGTTGCAATAAAAAAAGAGGTGTCTTCAGTGCTCAAACAATGTTGAGGATAGAACTCTAGCGAAGTCAGAGGTTGTGCCCATGACAGGTGTGCTTGAACAGTTTTCAACAATTACCAAACCCAAGTGCTCAAACGCGTCTGCTACAATAGGTTGCTCTGAACGTGGCCGTTAAACAACTTGAACTGAACTGAACTTCTGAAACAATGTAATATTATTCACGTTCAATACCTCTACCTTATGACTAATCCTTCCAACATCGCCTGGTGGTTTAGTACCATGGATTTCTTGTCAAGAGAAAAACATAACGGTGGTCAACGAATGTTGTTTAATTCACGTTCAGTTCACCTTCTAACGTAGTTTGATCTTTTAGTAAAGTTAGTTTCCTGTCATGAAAAACAAAAACGTCTCATTTGATCAACGATTTCCGCTTAATTTCCGAATAGTGGGAACAATACTTCATACATCGTCCTGTATTTTAGTAATGTGCGTTTCTTGTCATGAAATTCAGAGACATAGATATCAGGTGATCAACGAATGCTATTTAATTCCTTTGCTTTGGAAATAACCTTGCTATATCGCATGCACAGTGTTTTGTTAATATGTGTCTCTTGTCCTGAATAAAAGAGGCATAGGTGTAAGGTTTAATTCCTTTGCTTTGGAAATAATCTTGCTATATTATCGCATGCACAGTGTTTTATTGTCATGAATAACAGAGACATCTTACCTGATCAACAAAATTAATAAATTGTCCTGCCTTGGGAAAAACTCCTTCCTATGTCGCCCAGTGTTTTAGTAATGTGTGATTCTTGTCACAAATAACAGAGACATCTAACTTGTTCAACAAAATTAATAAATTGCCCTGTCTTGGGAAAAACTCCTTTCTACATCGCCCATGCAGAGATTGTTGTTAGTAATGCGTGATTGTTGTCATGAAAAACGTGTTATTCCCACGCATGTATCTCTCCTAGCTGTCTCTGCCACGCACAAGTTATACTACCCATCTTAAGAATGCAAACTGTTTTGTGATGAAGGGTTTTGTGATGAAGTGTTTTGTGATGAAGTGTTTTGTCACGATGGTACATGTCATGGTGAGATCTTCTTGAATCGTGCGTCGGTTAGTACATGTACGTAGAAAATAGTTTATAGCCTAAGATGATTGACAGAGTGACAGACGAACCTCATAAATAATAATATTTCCTTTAGAAATCGAAAGGAAAATATGTTACACACTTGATTAAGACACGCTTGTAGTACTTACTCTAAATGGAGATTTATTTCGCTGTGGACTTATTGCGGGTCTCTCTTAGACAGGCCCGGTGAAATGTACGCATCCATGCACGCACACACGCCCGTACGCACGCTCAAGCAACCTCACGGACGCGCGCGCGCTCGCTCATGCACACATAAATGCATGCATACATATTATACACAGACACCCACATGTCTGTGTGTGCGTGCGTGTGAATGTTCGCGTGGGCGCGAGTACTTGCGTGTGTGTGCGTGCGCGCGAGTGCGTGTGTGCATGCATTCCGTACAGAAGGTATGCAGTATATAACCTATATCTTAATTGATATTTCACATTGTTCCAAGATGCAATTACACCCACGAACATATTTCTGTGCGTGAAAAACTACAAAGAAGCCGACAGGAATGTGTAAGAATGTGATCAACTGTTGACCTTTTCACCCGAGAAGAAAAGGATGTTCACATCTGACAATGATGATGATGCTTTTTGTTACCTGCTGGAATGATTAAATGCATGACGCGTCACATAGTGTTTTATTAAACTGACATGCGCTACACGATTATTATAATTTTATATAGCCTATACAGTCTAAAACAAACACGTCTAAAGACGTAATAATTATATTATAATTATTTTATCGATTTGCATTAAAGTCGGTGTCATTAATTCTATCTGTTTAATAATAATATATGTACATACATGTATATACATAGCGGGTAACTAGAGGATGTCTACGCCTTTTAGTGTATACGGGAAATATTTCATGAGTGTCTGTGAGGACGAACATTTCATATTTTCATGAGTGCCCCAGCCACTTTAAAAATGTGTAGTCTTTTTCTCCTCACGAATGAAATATTCCCGTATCCATCCAAAAATCGTAGATGTTCTATGGACATGATGCAGCCAATAGTTAGGCTACTTGGATTGATGTTTTATCCCAACTTGTTTAAACCCAGATGTGTCATTTTCACTGAGTTAAAAAAACATACATGTAATTCGTTATTTTCACTAGGAGAAAAAAAAAACCACTATATTTTATGTGTAAGGGTTTTTGTAATACGGAAAATATCAAACGGGTTTAGGTTAATCGGTATTTGTCGAATTCTATTTATCATAACTCGTCTAAAATGACGTCAACAATGCACTGACGGCGCTGCCAAAACAATCTAATGGAAACGGATGGTATGGTTGTTTGGAAACTTATGGGTAATTTGTTTATCGTTATATTATTAATTACAATTAACTATCTGTGATTAAGATTATCATTGTATATTAAGCCATGTGCGGACCGTATAATGTAGTATAAGTGTATGTACGAAAGTCGAAGATAGATAACCGTAAATAATAAATGTATAATAAGCAACCATCAAAAACGTACTTCGACATTTTCCGTCAGTCGCGTGACGTAAACAATGCAGTGACGTGTCTGTGTTATTACGTCGTGTGTTGCCAAATAAAGGTCAGGTACAAGGGATGGTACTTCAGTTTTGAACTGTGGTAAGTTATTTATACCTATATATAATGTTCCATATATAATTACACAAAATATATATAACTCATAGTTTCTGAGCAACCTTCAAAAACTAAAACAGTTCGACAGTTTTCGTCAATCGCGGAATTCATCGGAAATCTATTTGATGACATCAACAATGCATATGAGGTATAATCATTGAGTGTTCTTAACGACGTTTGTCGCCAATAGGTTGGTACCATTGGTACTTTTGTTTCGAAGTTCTTTTTCTTTATATTATTAATTAATAAATTTGATGAACGTTAACCAGAGGCGGATCTAGTGGGGGTGGGGGGCCCAAAATGTTGCGAGTTATAATTTTATTATATATTAATTTTCATTTTGTTTACGTTGGTTTTAAAATTTCTCTTACTAGATGCTTCATTAACCACACAAAATGGATTCTCTTGATCCTCCACTGTCAACTAATAGTAATGATACATAACAATTTCAATATTACCTGTGTACATTTATTTTCAAATAAAATACACAATGTCATAATTATTTTCAAGCTTTGTACTCAATTCAACAGCTTTTTAATAAGTTAATAACACATTTTAAGATAAACTGTGATAATTTTATTTGATATATTAAATATAGCCTTTTATCCTATAATATTGTATACAGCTTAATCATGAGATGATTTTTGAGCACTTACTTACTTAATAGAAAGTTTACGTGCCTCTATCCAATTAAGGTTCAAGCACGCTGTCCTGGGTACGCAATCCAGGAGGCTGGATTGCCTGTCCAGGACAGGAGGGGGATGGGATATGGAAGTAAATTTTGATAAGCAATTTAGTGGAGGGTAAATAATAAAAGGCCAAAAATGAAAAAAGGTAAGAATAGAGTGCTCGTTCGAAATTTGAAGTAAATTGGAGCGTTTTAGATAGGAGGCCGAAATATAAATAAGAGAAGAGAAAAAAGGACCGGATTATTTATTAAAAATATAAAAAAAGAGAATTGACTCCCTCCAGCAACTAATATTATTTAGAATAAAGTTTAGCCATTCGCATCTGCTTTCATATTATTTGCTAATTCACGTTTGAAGTGAATATTTAATTTGGAAGGAGTTCATGGTAGATTGTTGTTATTCAGAGCCGTACATGCGTACACATAACTATATTATTTATTACCCATATTGTAAGCAATGTTTTTGGTTCGTAACAAAGAGCTATTATGTCTTAGTGAAATCGATAGACACAGACGGAAATTCGTTCACCACCATTGATCAACTGTTTTTACTGGCATTATTTACCAAAACATTTCACGTACGTTCGCGAACACATCTGTGGTAGGAACATAATTCAAATTATATAATAAAAGAAAATAGGCCTACATACGCACGGGGAGTCAGGTTGGTGAGAAAGAGAGGATGGTGCATAGATAATTAGAACTACACATAAGCACGCACGCACGCACACACTAACGCTCGCATCTGTCTGAACCACAGTATCCCAAGGCCAATAATTGTCTATCCATGTGTTATTGTTACCTTCAAGTGTTTACAAAATATAGACTAGATTTAAGACAAATTATATACTATTAGATATATTAATAGTTTTTATAAAGTAATGCAATTTGTTTCCTGTGACTGAAGCTGGTAATAGTTGACTCCATTTCCTGCCAATCACCTAAATCTACTTCTGAAAGACGAATTAAGCTCCAATTTACTTCGGCCATATCCGCTTTCAACCTGTCACCGTGCAATTTTACACCTGTAGGAATATTCTAGTCGAATGATCTGGTCACGGAATCAGCGTGCACTAGCAGAAGATGAAAGGTGCTTCAATAATGGCCACGCTGTCATGTGATCAGAGCCTTTCAGGTAAAGCAGACGAATTTCCGCCGCTTCATGCACAGATCAGCCACTGTGCGGAAATAGATATGTAATTGCCAAATGAAAACAAACGCTCGTTATAGTAATAAGTCTTCAAAATAATAAGGCATTCAGACAAGGGTTTCATGACTACATCACGGGGTCCTATGGCGTCGTTATAATGCGACCAGCGTCTTGCTATTAACTGTGTCACATGTCGGTCATCAGATGCTTCTTCAAGTGTTATTAATTAATGAAATTTCGGTTTCTCTCATTAAAAGGATGCATATCGGTATCAAACGAAACCTTATCAAGCCTAAATGTATCTGGTAAGAGGACATACTCATTAGTGGTTTACAATGATTCTAGATCGAATACTTCTGTACCTGTAAAAGTTTTTTTTAATTAAATGTTTTATATTTATTTCTTAAATTTAAATTTACTATGTAAAATCCAGTGCAAAAAAGAAGGTTAATATAAAGTGCCCAAATACTATAAGATGCATATAATGATCATAAACAGCTTTTGAGAGACAGGGATATTCGGTCCACGGTGATTCATTAAATGTATGCATTGATTCTGTTGTTTAGATTTGTAAACAATTTACTTGGCTGGGCTGTCTTGTACGATTTGGGATCCGATAATTATTTTGTTGCTTAGATCACATGTTTAAATATCCAGAACAAAACTAATGTGGATGCACCTTTAAACCGGCATTGCACTTTTGATGTCCTTCCAAAGATGTGATTTGACACTTTATCATGGTGTTATTAAAACTGAATGTTGTCAAGCAGAACAAGCATGCCAGAATGCGCATGACAAAGCAACAACAGTGACAAATATTGTTACATCACAACAAAATATATGACATCCATCAACAATTAATCTATTTTCAATTATCGTTATCTATTGAAGCACGCTTTCGTCTTAATGTTTCTCTGGGTTAGTAAAGTCGCATAATGAAAGACGTCAGGTCGTAAGGTGTAATAGGAAGTATAAGCGAGTGCATCTGTTAACGTGTTATCATGGCGCGTATCTCTAGTGAATGAAGACGACACTGTATTATTGTCATCTGCTGCCTTCAGTGGGGTCTGCTACCTGCCAGCTTGTGTTCAGCCATTGACGTGCTGGTGGGCCTGCACCTCACTACATTCTATTAAAGGTATATCTTTTGATCGTGTTTGTTTTCATTGTGGTGAACTGGCAAGTGTCGTGGCTAACGGACAGTCGGCGCACTCAAATGAAGATCTTATATCTGTATATTACGTTAACCTATGACCCGTACCTTTATGACATATGCATACAGTTGATTTGGTAGACCTACGTCAGGTACATTTATTCCTTTTTCGACTAGTAGAATAGTTTTCCCTGTGTCGTGTACCTATATGACTTCTTATGCCAGTACGTTAAATTTGCAAAACTAAAAAGTGTTTCTACTGTAAACCACCCTACATTGTAATTAAAATCAACTCTACATTTCCTTAACAAAATGCTAACATCATCAGGAGATGTGTACCATTAAATGTCAGTAAATTAGGTTGAGCTATACTGTGTTCCATTATATCAGTTTTATACCAGCAGATGTATTAATTTATTACTATAAAATAGGTTGACGTATACCGTTAACCTATTTGTCATTATTTCATATAATTTGTCTTCGTCTTTGTCATTCAACAATACAAATCTCTCTAGTCATTAATATTAGCCTGACGAGTTGTGTTCGCAAAACCCTAGAGCGTATTATCAACCAACGGCTTCAACATTTCCGTAATACAGAGAACGTTATTGCTGAAGAACAGACTGGCTTTAGATGAGTTCGCAGCACAGACGACCAAGCCACCTACCTGCCATATATAACTGACGATACTTTCCAAGCACAGAAGCCTGTGCTTGCTATCTTGCTCGATCTGCAAGAACGCTTTGACATGGTATGGAAAGATTACCTGCTAGCAAAGCTTTAGGAATACGGAATATCTGGTAACAAGTACAGGTGGACAAAGTTTTACTTTTAATAACCGGAGGGCAAGAGTAATCGTAGATGACCACGTGGTGGTGGGGGCATTTCAGGAAGTACCACTCTCACTTACTCTATTCATCACCTTTATCAATGAGGTAGTCACAAAGGAGTGCATGCAGTATTATGTGTATATGATCTGGTGTTGTGCTTAGAGCAATGCAATATTATCGCAAGCAATTTGCCCTTAGCAATGTTACAGACACGACGCGAGACTGCTGCATGACAATCAACAAACACAAGCCAGCTGCCACTCCTTTCACACTCTCCACTAAATAGAAGCCGGCAACCTGACACTTTACGACACTCTTCTACAGTATGAAGACCAGCAAAGGTATCTTGGGGTCATCTTGGCCGTAGACGGACATGGACACAATACGTAGAGCAAGCAGAGGCCAAGACTCGAAGAAAACCATTATGAGGAAGCAAGTTGGCAGAAAGTGGGGTGCAGACCAAAATACATTAAGATGCCGAGGACGTCTACGAAGGAACCATTAAAGCACATCCTGAAAACAGGTCCAATGCATGGTCAACAGGAGCATAGTTTCACCAACAAAAACTACACAAGGTTCACAACAAAGCATTCAGGATAATTAGACTTGCCAAACAGGCGAAAACGCATAACTGTGTACCGAATACGTCATTTAAGACTGCACAGCAGACGAGGGACACTACTTAGACAACTACACCAACACTCATAGCTGTATCCTTTATCTTCACTGCTGGCCTCGACGTGTAGTCATCGAACAAAAGGAAGATACAATATACATCTTGTCATTCATATTATCTGTCATACTATGTGCCTGTTGTTATTCCTATCGTCTATGATACAGTGTATTTCTTGTCAGTCAAACCTTTCATACAGTGAATCTATTGTCATCAATGTAATTCACATCTACTTTCATACAGTGTACCTTTTGACATCAATATCGTCTTTCGTACAGCGTTCCTCTTTTCATGTATGATACATTAAACTTCTTTTAATTCACATATTCTTTAAAACAATCTACCTCTTATCATTCACATCTTTTATCACACAATGTACTTCCTGTCATTCATATTTTCTTTCACATAGTGTATTTCATGGCATTGACATATTCATTCATACAGTGTATCTCATTTCATCCATATCTTCCATTATCATTCATATATTCTATCATACAATGAACCTATAGCCATTAATACATTATCTTCTTTCATTCAATAAATCTGATATATGCGTTATATACGCCAGTGAACTAAGGTTCAGTGAGCTCCACTAGCCTGTAGCGTCTGTGTGCATGCACCAAGACCTGATAAGAACAGATTGATTTGCTCAATTGAACTTATCATAGTGCAAGGCCAGCAGGGGTTACCAGTTGATACGGTTGTTTAGTTTAGGATATATTCCACACGGTCTAACGCAAAATAATAGTGAAATAAGTGGATAAACCGTATACAAACATGTCAAGTTATGTTTTTAAAAAGAACACAGCAGGCCAGCGACTGATTGTCAAAAATATGGTAATTTAACTTCCGTAATGTTCGTGTAAAACTATATGTAGTCTACAATGACCACTTAGAGTTCTGTCTTGAACTTATTAACACTGGATTGTCTGCCTATCTATATATTCCAAATTAATGAGGCAAGGCGTACACAATATCAACACAGTCATACAAACGAAGCCTTTCCAGATACCAATAACATGTTCATGTATGGACGAGATTTCACCAACCACGAACTGCTACCGAATGACACGAACGGAAACGAAGTCACTGAGTTCTGTGTCCATTCAGAACAGCATTTCCCTACACCAGTGTATATGTCAGTCCGCATAGTGTAAATGATAGGGAGAAAAGCATTTCCCTATCCCTGTGTCCATGTCAGTCCGTAGAGAGTAAATGATAGGGAGATAGGCATTTCCCTATTCCAGTGTATATGTCAGTCCGTATAGTGTAAGTGATAGGGAGATAGGCATTTCCCTATTCCAGTGTCTATGTCAGTAGGTAGAGAGTAAATTATAGGGAGAAAGTCATTTCCCTAGTCCAGTGTCTATGTCAGTACGTAGCAGATCATATTGTGTGGAATTACGTCCTTATAGGCGTGAAATGGTTTGTTCTGTGTAATCCCTTAACACAGTGATGTCTGATTCGTGCTGGCACTGATGACTCGTAGAAGTGGACAGCACTGACGTTCATCTGGATGTAATCGGCGCTAGGAGACAGGATCACGCCAAGGGCTAAAGCTGTGGTGATCAGCCAGATCTGATAGTCCACGCCTGACTGGCTTCACTAACACTGGCGGTTTGTGGTCTTCAAGCATATCCAATACCCAGTCATTGTGATGCATTAATAACTATGTTTTTCTGTCAATATAGTTAAACAAGGTGATGTTCCGCTATGATAAGCAATGCGACGGCAGATGGACGCCGTATCTGAATTGAACTGTGGCCCCACAGCAAACGATGTTAAAAAATATGAGTGACAAGATTTCATATTCGATATAACGTTAAAAAAAAGAAAAACAAAACATACAATGTAGTCAGTTATATATTATTTTTCAACATTTCAAGCGGTGCCCTGGGAATATTAGCTTGGACGAGAGACGGGGTGGGTGGGATGGGTGGGGTGGGGCAGAGGGTGGGCAGTGGTGACACCACTCATTTCAAAGATGTGATTTACAATATAACTAATTTTAATTTCATAAAACATTTGTTATCATAAACTACTCTTTTCAGAGTAACGGGTTTGAACCATAAACACTTCGAATCAGCTCCTGTATTTAAGCACGTATTCTAAGATTGGTATTTGAAAAAAGACTACTTGCTGCTTAATAAGAAAAACTAAAATCTAGTTTAGTGTAAAAAGAACTTAGCGACAAATGAAAGGTGCTATCCGTAGTTAAGACAAATGAAATCGTACTTATTGCTATTGGAACATTTAAAGCAAATTCTGTCGTTATATTATTACATTCTTTTATTTTAATGTAACATCATTATTATTTCATTTTTTATATTACTATAATCCTTATCACAAAAAAATATACATTAATAATAATATTATCACTTGTAGCTATTAAAAAGACTGAATGATGGGTTTTTACAACCAAATCAAAATACATATTCCAGTGAAAAAACCCAAATACATTTGTAAGTGAAAGAACACATAAGAAAATATGGAATTTACTTTCAGTACAATTGTAATATTTGATTATAAATTATATAATTAAGGATGTATCTAACGACCAGAGCAAACCAAAAGAAAGACCATTAAATCAAGCCACCAGATTCAATTTGCAGGCTACTCCACTATAGCACGGTTGTGTATCGGTTTCTATAATACAAACGAAATCTATCAATTCCCCAAGCAATAATTCACGGATAATGGCGTGAAGAAATTAACCTACATAATAGCGGCAAATTCGACAACGCCGTGGTTTCCACACGGTATCGTACAAATGACCATGTTCGGACTCCAGCTTATCAATAGTTTATCACTGTCGCCGAGAACGATTGATTTTAAGTGGGACGAGCTAATCTACGACTTGTCCGTTTTCTAGTGGTGAACCGACAGGATTTCTAGCTTAAAGTGGCAGTCAATTTACTTGGGTTATGGATGGAGTATAGAGACCTCCACGACATTACACACAGCCAGAGTTCAAGGCCATCAGGCGGTGTATACTAGCATTTCGTGTACATTTCTGGTAGACTTTAGTCAATCGTAGAGTTTTCATACTAATGTACCCTACAAGTAATCTCAGATAGGTAAAGTTATTGGCTGATTTGTTAACTAAGACCGTAAGTAAAAGGGGTTGGACAAAACAGATGTAGTGCAGCCAAAAATGTATCGAGGGCACATTCTGACAGTCGATATTGCTTACAATTAAGAATTACAGCCACAGAAGTGGTGATTCCAGGTGTTCAGGAAACAGACAGTATACAATTATATATGAATGGATATGACACAATTAACACTAGATAGCACTTATAACGTCAGCACTGGTTTATTACTTTAATGTCTTGGGTACACTTGTTAGATACATGTACATGCTTTCACGAAGGATAAAATAATGCAGGAACAAGTGATGGAATGGGTGGGAAAAGACATGATAACCGCTTAAAGAATAAGGAAGAACTAGAAAGCCCGATTAGAAATCTGGAACTCGCTAAGGGATAAATTTGTAAACTCTCTAGTTAGACCAAATTTCAAGGTGATTCTATCAAAGAGGGTCATAGAATTTCGTAGAAGGTGATTGGACGTCATTAATCTAAAGGGTTCTCTGCATGTAAGATCGGATCAGTTAACCTCATGGAATTTGAATTTTGTTATGGGGTATTTTAATAGAGGTCCACACGTTATCAATGCAGCCTTTAGTCTGCATATCGTGTCCGTCTACCACAGCGCGGTACACCAGCAGGATTAATTTGATTCTCAAATGTTGTTCATCTAGGCTCACCGTTCTCATCCTGGCCCCCTAAGGACTGGTGAAAATGAGCACTGTGATGGGACAAACAACACACAGAGAGCGGCGGCGGCGAGCGGCGACGAAGACGTGTACGATTAATCACAGCGGCACGAGAGGTGCTGGACCAGGGTCGAAGTTAATCACAAACACCAGCAACATAATAGCTCACGAGAATACCCCGGCGTCATTTATTTCAATTTATCACAAGACACAGGTCCAGTAGTTGGGTAATCTCTCAATGAAGTCATGCGACACGAGGGAGAACACCGTGCTCTGGAATTTCTCAAATCGGTTGTCTTGAAAACGCAATAAAGTAATTTATTTAAGAGAAAACCAATTGAACAGAACAGTGACTCAGCGATATCCATTTCAGATCTTCTACTTGTTTGATAGTATCTTCCTCCTATGTCACATTTTTCGTGCATCTAAGACTTTTACATTTTTCAAATTCCAAATGGCCAAGACGTCGCAGTGCCACCGCAGCTGGTGTATGTTAACAAAATGCAGATCCCATGAAGTAAAACTCGGCAGAAACTTGTTGTGTAATGACTCTAGATTAAAACATTAGATTGTACTTTCGTTTACCATCGAGACAAAGAAGATGGATTAGGCCTATCACGTATCAATGGAGTATCAATGCACATTCTTCAATAAATGGCCTATATGATGGCAATTATTGACTAATGCATGAGACCTGCATGTTGTGAGTCGTTTGTTTTGCGGGGAGAGGGAGGGTGTCACTTTAGAGCAGGGTCGACTGTATTTTCAATTGCGCGCTGAGAACAAAGGTAGACGCTAGATTCGATTGATTGCGAAAGCCTCGATCAGTTGCACAATCATCGATCAGTTGCTCATGAATCGATCGTTGATGATGAGGTAGACATTGGTGCATGGTGAAAATTCCTCATAGGTGGCTGCCTTAGAAAATACCAGAGTACGTTCACTGCCAGGGGTCTGTATTTAGAAGATGGTTCGAGGGGTTCGTACGAACCATCTCGTAGACAATTGTTTTAATACGCACTATAGTAGGCACACCTTTCAAATCATATTAGAAAACAAATGATTACATTAGACTTTTATCTAACATATATAATTGGAAGTACTCTGCATACATATTTAGGATTCTTTGCGGATGGCTTTGCTTAAAGGAAAAATTGAACCTATAATAATAACAATACTAGTATATGCAGGGCCGCCGGAACGATTTTGAAATTGGGGCGGCGGACTAGCGATGTACCCTGCCGCTCCAGTTCCGGTGGTCATGATATGTATGTATATACACGTTACTTTGCTGATTATCGATACTCGTTGAAAAGAAATTATCTACCCCACTACACCAACCACACGCGCAGGTGATCGTATTGATTAGCAAGACGTCAATTCTGTTACATGGGTTTTCTGTTCATTTTTCCCTGGAGGGCCATGCTAGCTGATGGTATAAGTATTATACAATATGGTGGGTACGAGAAATCAAGAGAGTTGTATACTATGTCCCAGTGCAATGTGTCACATAGGCAAGACAGAACATACCAAAACTAGTGATATACATAAACAGTTGCAAACCATGTTTTTACATTATTTTCACTAAATCGTATCATAGACACCATGCAGTATTGAAACTCTCATCTTCGCAAACCAAGAAACCTGCAAAGTATATTAAATACAAGGATGATACCTTGTTTTGAGAAATTGTGTAAACTTCCGCTGAGGTCTAAAAGTTCTTCAATTATAAAACATATTGATTATTTACCGTAATATTACTTCTTTAAAACGTGAACACCTTTAAAACATATGCTGACAATACGAGTGGTATATATGGTATTATACTATGTACAAACTAACATGGCTGACAAAGAATGCGAAGTTTACATTGGGCGACAGCCGATCCGACAGGCGCGTGGCCACTGAGTGTTCAGTATACGTGATACCCCGTTGAAAACTCGGGTGTTTGCACGCCAAGTTTACAGTATACAAATACAGGGTTTCATCTTGGCGGGAAATGACCACAGTCATTGTTGATTAGGTGTGTGCTCCGAAAAGGTTTACTTAGCTCCCAGTAAAGCAGGAGGTGATGCTACTAATGTGATAGTTGTGGGTGGAGGAAGAAACTTAAAATGCAACATCACATCGATAGCAAATTGATGGTCTCCGACCACGGTTTGTGTAAACGAAAACAAGGCGAGTTATATAAATACAAATGTTACGCCTTTGTTGAACAGACAACAGATGACGACGTTTTGAACAAAATGTGAATGTCAGAGCGACCACCAGCGTCACACCAAACACCAACAGAAAGATGCGATACACGTCGTAATTTCAATACCATGATGTCAGTGTTATTAAATACGAAACATGAGGGGGTGTTGGCAACCATGTTGAGCAGCAACGCCTCATACAGTGTGTGGAGTGGACAATTAAAAAACAATAATTTATCACTCTTAAACATTCCTGTCGTGGACAGGCGAAGTCAGAGGTTGTGCCCATGACAGTTGTGCTTGAACAGTTTTCTGATGGAAGCACACCCAAACAATTACCCAACCCAACTCTTAAACATTGTTTATGTAACTACTATGTTGATCAAAGCATAATTAAGCACATTCTTCGTGTTCATTAAAAAGTGTGTGTAAATCCGATACTAGTATCTATCAGATAAGTCATTGACCAAAGACGCGCCGTGGTCACGCCACTCTACCGAATATTTCCCAAACAAGAATTAATGACGGATCGTGACCTCTATTAAATAGAATTGAGTGAAAATTGAGACATCTATCCTGTGGCGAGAAGCAATTGCCTGGCCCTACCTCTTGTTTATCAACTATGTTGACTAGCGATTACAGCCTCTGACCTGATTTAGTCCTCTGACCCACGCACTGACAAGCTAACATGACATTTACGCGTGCGCCCTGTCATGCATGTCTGTTTAATGCGCGCGGCCGCCAGATGGCGCTGGTCATCCATTTTCATTTCAATTGTATTTGATGCTTCAATTGTGAAGCAATAAAAGCCCTAGGTGGCACAAGAAACGAAATTATCGCTGATCTATGGACTAAAAACCAATACTGCTTTCTCGATGGTAATCAGCTTTTCTGAAAACACCTTTGTTTCAAGAGGTGATGTTGTCCTAACTCAAAGGCAGAAATCTGTCACTAGTTTGATAATGTCCATTAATTACGTCTATGCTAACAAGCTGGAGTGTCAATGCGCTCACTCTTGAGATATCCGGCATATTGGCCCCCTACAGTCCTATGATAAATGGTTTCTTAGTAACATTATAATGAACAATAAATTGCGATCGCCTGCTTTTTTCCGGACGCTATGGTCAAGTCGGTTTACTGGCTTCTATTCCATTGTTAACCAGACTGATCAGTCCATTTCTCATACAGATCGAACATGTTTCAAATACCGCCATCGTTATGTCGAGTCTATGGTTAAAGGGACAACGACCTCAAGACGTCTCAGCATTGTACAACGTGGATGCGTGTCTATTTATTGTGATGTTAATTTTACTTACGTATGTTTGCCTCGTATATGTACGTTGAGTACCCTGTTTCAGTAAGTGTGTTGTAATTAACATACTCCATTTCTGTCGAAAATCTAAAAAGCAATATTCAACGCAAAATATCAAGCCACTAGAATTGGCCTTGCACCAACAACTTTTCAATTTTCCATAATTCTTGTTTAGAGATTATAAGGAAAACACTATTCACAAATCTGTCACGTGGGAGATTACTGATTTTTTTAAACGATTTAGATATTAGCTACTATACAGTCTTATCGACTTCAATGAACGTTCTGAACAACTAATAGTAAGTAGTGCATAATTTGATCTTTTAAAAAGGGCGGTATCTCACGTTATCATTAGGCTAACTAGGCACTGTTCCTTTGAGTTAGTCAAAAACGTACCTGCACAGGAAAGAGTCTAAAGCAACCTACGACAAAATCTATATGATATGTACTTATAAATCTGATCACGGCCAAAGCAGTGATGATACCAGGTGTTCACAAACAGTGAATCCCTTATAAGTACAGCCAGTTTGGTCTGTGTAGAGTTTACACGTAAACGGGTTCAAAATAGGGCACCTTTGTAAGTGAATGAATAAACATTGCTGTTTACATCAAATCTGTTGTCGGTTATAGAGTTGAATATGAATTATTTACCACTTTAAGTAAAAAGAGAAAAAGGCTTTTCATCTAAGTAGTGGAAATTAGCGCTAAATCCTACAACACATGCCAGCACGCCTACGTAATCCACAGCCAATAACTGTTATTAGCGCTTTCAATTCTCTAAGTTGCTGGAATTTACAAAACTCGTCTTGGCCGAGAGATGAACCCAATAGCAGTATATAATCCTCTTGCATAAGACGGGAGTTGACCCAGTGTGAACAAGGCAAACCACATTCCTCCTTCAGATTCATCCTTGCCATATTGGTAGATATACGTAGATTGTGGGAAATATTCACGTTCTAACAAAACCAGTATTCACAGGTAATGACGATAACCTAGATATGACAGTAAAATCCATAACGTGTTTCGTAATAAGACCTACAATCGAGCATGTTACAATGGCCAAGATGTCATTAATGATGAACAGACATGCACTGTAGTAAGACTACATGACATTGTCTGTAAAAGGCATTTTGGTATTATGATAAAACTGGTGATAATAGCACAGGTAACAATAGAACAGGTAAGGACACGTGACTTGTTAGTAAAAATGGAACAATCAGGTCAGAAATGGAAAAAAAAACTAATTTGTTTGTAGCCTACTTATTAAAGATGTGTTGTTGTTATTCCGTTTAATATATCGTGCGCTTCTATAACTTTTAGATTTAATTATGATGTTTGTATGAAAGAAAAATAACCACTACAGTTTATATTGTGAATCAATACGTAAAGATGGGTGTGTATGCAGATGTGACCATTTTAATTTAGTTTGATCTTTAATTGGATTCTAACATACAAGGGTTTTAATAATACATGTATATGTACATATTTTTTGATTTGACAAGATGGCTAAAGAATGAACCTTTATTTCAAACTTATCTTTACAAACATCACGTGATGTCTTATTCTATTTATTGAATACGAACTATTTTCTTTATCACAAGCTATTTTAGAGTGTTAATTTTTATTTGGTGCTTGAAATAAATTGTTATAATATTTTGAATAATTAAACTGTATATGAATCATGAATGGCTGATAGTTTTATCGAAAAGTTACGCGAGTTCTTTATTTTACCTCCGCCGTCATGTCATTTTAACTGCCCCGTTATTTCATGTTCCATTTTAAACTGTCATTTTTACGTACATGTGTGTCAACACATATTCCAAGTGCCCCACAACTGGTACGTACAAAACGCCGTGTTACTTGCTGTCATTAAGGACATAGTGAAATGCTGTGAGATGTCCTAGTATAGGGATTCGCCTCTTAACCAATCCCACCACGGAATAAAGATTATTTTAAAGAAAACCATCATTGATGCTAATTGAGATATCGGGGCAGCGGGTTTCTCCTCCGATTCTCGGTAATACATGTCTGTATTACCATATCTTTTGACACCTAATCGCCGATGATTAAGCAATGTTGTTAAACAAATATTCCTCTCCCAGTTCTGTGATATGGTTGTTCTCCGTCAAGACGACGCCAAGCAATCTTTACTATTAGTGTCTGTACATTTAGATATCAGTAATGATGTCCCACTGACATGTCCAGCACGTGGCGGCTCCCACACAATGGATTAATGACCCTCCGATTGATTGGCACAATTAGTTCCTGTATGGCCATTACTCCAGAGTGACACCATTGTGTGCGTGTCAGCCCGTGAACGCCGCACCGAACCAAGGCACTAGCAGAACTCAGCCAGTCTTTGTATGCCCGTCATATATGGTATTGCTTTGTGACAGCACATATGACAGATATGACGTGTAACAGCATTTATTGGAACTCTTATTATAATGGACGGCCATTAAGCAGTTTAATATTAGCACAGAGAGTATCTTCTTCTTCCACCTCTCCATTTTCGACCTGTATTGGAGACGCGAGATAAAAACCTGGCTCGACAAAGTAACCCATATTAAATAATCGATCTTGATCTATACCTTAGTTATAGAAACAAACGATCACTTCTTCGCCTTAAAGGAAATATCACTTTGCGCCCTTGAATGGGCTATTACTTTCTCGTCTTAAAGTACGATCACTTGAAAAAAGTTGGTATACTAGTATATTAAATGTGTATGAATTAGAAGATTTTGGATCACGTATGAAGAGTCGAGAGTTTATAACCAAAATACATATACATGTACGTGCACAAAACTGTTTGACTATAGAAATATCCAAAGTCAGAATGCACATGTCATATACTTATGTTCGTTATCATTCATCTCAAATATCACCTCTTTGTCATTCACGGTGACTAATGTTTAATACTGTAAAACCCTAATTGTTTTTGTATAGTAAAATAAAGTTCGATCATCAATCAATTAAACTACATTTGAAGCATGGTTTAATACATTGCTACCATCTGAAGCTTTGGCTGTGAATCGTAGTTGCTTGTAATCTCGACTTGGACGTAATCTCCCTTTGTGAGATACGAATTTGGCTAAATGTTAATGGTTTTGACGTCTAGGTTTCAATAAGAATCACGTATGTAAAGACAATTTTAGAACAAAATAATACATAGGTCATCATGTTTCATATTTGCCCTTAACGCTTTTTAATTAATATCTCAAATATCCCATGCATTATAATGTTTCATATCACTTAATGAAATAGATTTGACAGATCGTACGGCTTTAATACAGCTAATCAACGGTACGTTATCTACGCCGGAGTACACAGTGTGAAGTCAAATTGATATATCGCTGTAAATCAAGCACTAAAAGATGACTGAAGCGGAGTCTGCATGGTGCAGTTCGATTAAGATATGAGATTAGCTCATGGCATGCATGGAATCTAGTCGGAGCAGTATCAACAGATCTGTTGTTGGAAGTTGACCGCTTGTGGAGTTCCTATCAAGGTGGTCACGTCTAGTGTTTGAACACGTTTTGTCCCAATCTGAAGCCAATCTTTGTGCTTGCTGATTGCATGATGAGCCATGCACGTGGTACATATTGACAAAACTTGTAAAGCAGCACTGGCCCCGGCCAGCAGATAGATGAAAGTAATATATCGAATTAATCTGTTTTTGAGTTGAAAGAAGTTACAGATGCATATTATTTTGTGCACAAGGCAGAATGGATAAAACACTGACTGTCCAATCGTGACACAGTGATGAAAGCAGGTGTTCGGGTCATGCACGAACATTCCTTCACAGATGTACTGAAATATCCAGCGCACTCTGTTTTGTACGGTAATACAGATTCGATTGGTTGCATCGTGTAGAATTCAATTGTCGTATCTGGTGTCATATCGTGACTTCCTCTTTGAATGTCAATACGTCAGTTATAAAATTAATAATTATGTCCACAGGGAGACTAGGCCAGCGATGGCAGAAAGCCCTTTAACTTTTGTAACAAGTAGAAGTTAATCCTGAGGCGGTAATAAGTAACGCGATTACTCTCTTACTTAGTGTTGACACGTTAGCTACATTAACCTCGACAAACACACTTAGAGGTGTCACTTACCGGATTGGATCACGCAATTCTGAAAGGTCTTTAATAGTCAGTACATGTAGGTTACAAAATTAACGGTATAGCGGGATCTGTCTCAGCGCAGGAATGTTCGCTTGAGGTTCGAAAGATCGAAGGATCGATGGCCCTCAGTGGACTAGTTGGGCTAATTCCCGTTCCAACTAGTGATCCACAACTGCTTCTCTGTCTGTAGGAAGTGAACATAAAGAATCCTTGCTGTTATTCGATAAAAGTATGTAGCCTATGTGGTGGCAGATGGGTTTGTTCTGAGATCACGTGTCGATATAAAAGTGTGTTTGTCATCCAATGGCCACTGAGTATTAATCAATGTACTCCAGTGGTGTCGTTAAACTAACCAGCTTTATATAGGCTACGTAAGACTATAAAATATCTATTGCTTATTGATATATTTTAGTACATGTATTTCAATTAACATCGTACAAGAACGAGTTATCAGTGTCAGCGCTCTCAATAACATCCTCCGGATGGAAGAAGGCGTTAACAACTTTTCACCGTCAGTATAAACTAAAAGAACACCCGAAAGTACAACATGGATTTCATACCTCAATCTTTGCATACAAGGCACAAACTACGATAAAAGGGTAATTATGACGTGTTATTCTAGATCAGAAGTTAATTTATTCAGGTTTTAAAGGTCTTCCTGAACGCATTCAGAGGTAATTTGACCATGTGGCATATCTGTCTTATGCAACAAGTTAGTAATGTATACACATGTTTGTATACTGTTGGTGAAAACCACTGCTGTTGTTCTGATAACAAGAACCACTTGCTGCCAAGAATGTCGACAACAGATACACATTTTGCAATTTTCTGATATGACGATGATGCACGAATGCACGGCATTATGGCTTGCTAAGATGGACTAAACTGATCTTGTTGAAATGCAAGAAAGGCGACTATCGTTTTTCTGACGTCAATTTCTTGTTCAACACTATCACATTTAAATCTACGACAAAGACTTCAAAGAAATGAGATACAATCGTTGTCATACATTCGTGCACGTGCAACGGAAATACGTATGGTATATTTAGGTTACTATATAAAAAAGCGGAGGTTATCTAATACGCTGCAGGTGTGACGATCCATGGATTTAATTTATATACAAAGGGGATAAAAGTTTAATATAAATAAAAAGGGCACACATACACCACATTAAAAAAGAAGAGCTCTACCTTTTTATAGGTGTACAACTATCTGGCAAAGCAGTCATAGCAAATGTATATGAATTGCTGCCAAACTGTGATGAAATCAGGTGTTCGCGAAAGATGTGTTCTACGTCTAAACAGATTCATGTTTAAAATGTAAAACGTAATACTGCACATGATAAAACAGATGGAACGAATTCCACAGAAAAAAAGTGAATTCAAAGTCTTGGTTTAGAATCCCTCGCATCTCTGCTGGACCCTGGTATTAATCTACATCCTACATAACACTAACACATTTCGATTTTCAATATTGAACAAAGAAAAAGTGTGCTTAACGACACCACTGGAGCGAATTGATTAATAATCAGTGGCTATTTGGTCGTAAACACGCGGTTATGTCGAAACAATCATGGTTTTACAAAACAATCCAGCTGCCACCCAAATAGGCTACTCCTACCGAATAACAAGAACAGATATTTTATGTGCACTTTCCCACAGACAGGATAGCACACATGCACCACGGCCTTTAATGAATCAACCGTTGATCACTGGTTGGAACGGGAAAAAGCTTAGTATTAAAATGCCAATGCTTTTCAGACAAAAGTGACAGTTCCTCTCCATGATGTTAATAAAGAATTAGAGAGATAAAAAACAGCACAAAGACATGTCCAGTAGACACAGCGTGTTTGGAAATGCCGTCTATAGTCTTCTCCCTCATGACTTGCTTTCGTGTTATACCAAACGCCGACTATCCAGCACCCACACAGCGAGAAGCACTTCCTGGGATCAAATATTGACAAATTAGCGGATAATCGTCGACCTTTATTTGTTAGTGGCCTGTAATTGGACATATTTACAGATCACTTCACTCGCCTAGTGTTGTCTCCCGTGTCACTGTGTTGCTTCTGATCCCCATGTGTAACAAGACGTTTGCGTTCCATACAGATCGGTAGATAACTCCACTCTATGGACAACACCAGACACCATAGAACAGACTCCGTGTTACAAACAGCATCACTACACGAGCTGGGTGGGCCGCCCCGACTCCCGCGTTCTCCATCTATGGATGTATTCCTTCAGTGTTGTTTGTTGTCTGTCTGGTTCGTTTTTCTGATCATTGTGTCATGTTTCTAGTCTAATTGTTTCTTGCTGGGGGTTTAACCCACGGGTCGGGGCAAATACATTAATGTAGGGTTATGAAATTCGTGTTCGTACTAGAAACGACATTGTTTGCCATTTGACACGATGTGACTTAAATGACAGTCAAAGAATACAGCAAAGAAGACTAATTTGACAAATTGTTGACAGGTTTAACAGCAATTAGACTGGCTAGTAGTATAAGACGAGCAATAACGCGGTCATCAAGTACAGACATTCAATCGCCTTTATACACCATTCCAAGTTATCTCTCGTTGATTTTCCCCAGTTATTTATTCAACTTTAAGACACTAAGTGGAACATCAACTCACACTGGTTTTCAATTGAATAATACATGGTAAAATCACAAACTTATTTATATCAGTCTACGTAGCGCATTGGGATTAAGACTGGTATGTATTGGGTTCGAATCCCATTCGTGGCATGTGATTTTTAATCCCAGTTCCGACTCTAACCGAGAGTGAATGCTCCGCAAGGCTCAATGGGTAGGTATATTTAAAAGATCCCTTGCTGCATATCAAACTGGAGTAGCGGGTTTTCTCTCTCTCTCTCTCTCTCTCTATCTCTCTCTCTATCTATATCTATCTATCTATCTATCTCTCTATCTCTCTATCTCTCTCTATCTCTCTCTCTCTCTCTCTCTCTCTCTCTCTCTCTCATACTAACTCTAACTTCTAACCATTAAAACAGTGCAGTGTTGGTTTCAAAGAAATACTAGTATTGCATGTCAAGACTTCGTGTGAACCATAATACTTACCATCACCAGTCACCAATGACCATTAAGCATATCTCGTCGCTTAAATTTGTGTTGTGTTTCTGGCTTAGTATTAGAGATGGGTCAAATACTAGTTGAATTTAATTATATTACATAGAAACTAATAATATAAGTCTATACAAGTACAAGAACTATGGCTGCACCCGTACTCAGAATAGCATTGAGACGCATACTTTACACATCAATGCAATAAAGTTCTGTTAAAGTTTTAAAAAGTAGGTTTATCATCTGGTATTTAAACTTATACCCCAGATTGCTAGAGTAAGGCCATTTATAGTTTACAGCTTTAACGAGATGAGCATAGACAGTCATGTGTTTGGTTTATGTCAGAATAATTTACTGTGGCAAACTCTACCAGATGTTAAACAATATAATATATGTACAAGACAAACAACGACGGCTATCTTTCATAATATAAATATGTTACAGTTTACGTTCAGAGGTTATGCTTTTGAGAAAGTAGAAATTATATGTCAGTTATTGTCTCCATTCATCACCATCCGTCAAACTGGTTTTCGCTGTTAAACTCGCAGCCTGCCATGTGAAGCGCAAAACTACCAAAAGTTGAACTATTACCAGTCGGGAACGGCAGAAATTGGCTTTGTGGCCTGTACGCAACTGCTAATAATACATTATAATAGGTGGAATGACAAAAAAACAAAGATATCGTAGCGCCCCTTTAAGACTTGAGAGCTCGTACGTGCTGCTGTGTCCACAAGCGGCTGTGAGGTAACGCGAGGCTGAAAACGATAGTAATTCTCGTGCGTGGAAGAAAGAGTGCGATAGATCGTCTGCCACCTTTACATGGCGGTAAGTTGTACACAAACTTCTTTCTGCTGCCTGCCGCAAACCACACAGCCGCACACGCGCGCCCTTCTGTATTGTGTTTCCATGACAAAAGCTCGAATAACCCCCTACCGCGCGTGACAGTTCAGATTAGTAACTGTTTCAGCCAAACCAGGAAACACGTGCCATTTAAAACAATCTAAACACTACCTTTTGCACAGCCTATGTCCGTTACTATTGTCAAAATATAGTTTAGTTTACTTTGCTAACTTGCTTACAAAAAGTACTGTACACAGAAGTTATTTGTTTTGTTTAACAACGCTACTGGAGAACACTGATTAAAGGCACAGTCTCGAGTTTTAAGACGGATGCCATCTAATACTATTTGTAAATATTTTTTCTATTTTTAAAAATAATATTTACTTACACTGTTTAGTAGGTTAGTATGGTTCCCAAACATTTGTCTACATTTATTTAGTACCATAAGAATTAGTTTATACAAAAGTACCCTTTAAGCTACTACATATAACTATTTTTAGGACCAGATACAAATAGGATATATACATATATTGATATTGTGAACAGTAAGATGTAAGCAAACGTTAATTGCAGTAAGAGGACATCCTCTATTAGCCAGAATGTTGCCTTTGTTTGGTTGTTCTTAATTGTGCGAGAACGTTTTATGATAATCGTCTTAAGACTCACGCTATTTTGTAGGACATTATTTTTTTCAAAAGTATAGGTAGCTGTAGGTATTTAACTCCATTCTTACAAAACAAGTTATCAAATTGAATGCTTAATTCCCCTCCCCCACCCACCCCAAAAGAAGCGTGCGATACGGACTTATTTGAACATGTGAATGAGCGTAATTTTGTTGTGATTGTTCACATTGCCGAGTAATGAATGTAAGCATGCTGATTATTAATATTGTTTGCTCATACAATTTAGGCTAAGTTAAACAGATCATGAAACGATGCTATGTAAGAATAACATCACTTACCTTGTGTTATGGATATCCAGAATTCATTCGCTGATTGTATGTAATCCTTTTCGCTATCACACAACACGGTAAAGTTCCTCCTGGAGTTAGCTTGTAGATAAATCAGCAGTATTTGCTGCAGATCTGTGAAGAATCTCTAACAATTCCAGCCTCTCGCCGAATCCCACTGTTATCCCCGGTATCCGGACACACTCTCCCTCCCTGCAGTACGAAAGAAGATAACAGTCAATCCAATGAAACTCAATCTTACTTTATATCTGCCTTCTTCTTCTTCTACTCCAACCTGTCAGGTAAATATTTCAGGTAAAAGAGAACATCGCGAGTGAATGAAGCGAACATTTATCATCTGTAGGCGCCTATTGCTGATCGCGCTGTTGGAAGGCCTATCCAGTGGCCAACATATGAACCGTTTGTTTACATATTCACCATGTACCTGTATCGCAGGCGTGTTCGCATGGGACCCTTTCGCAGCAGTCCCAACTCAGTGCTTGTGTGTATAGCTGATTTTAGATTGGAACTGAACGAGTGCTAATGTATTGGATTCAGACATCTGTCCACGGTTCTGATCACCCGAAACCAGTGCAGATGTGCACCTATACGCAGATGTGAACTTATATTGTAGACAAACTGTGCAGACGGCAACCTGTGCATCTACTGCAGCACGACAGCGTCTAATGATCTACATTTTTACATTTTATCATAGGAAAATTACCACATCTAGTTACATTTTTCAATGTAATAGCTGAATATGTTATATTTCTAGTGCAAAGTCTGAAATGGTTTTTTCTACATTATTTTTTAAATTCATTAAATTTTGAGGGGTATTTTCAGGACAAATTCCATCAGTCTCCTCACTCAATGAAGCTTCAATCCATACGCGTATCAAGACTAACACTAATACACACTTTTATATTTGTTTTGTACGTCAGCCTCTAAAACCGATACTGGTTACAAACCGTGGCCACAAGATACTCGTTCTTGGCCCATGAAGTGTACCTGGACTACAACAGGTACAGTGTAGTAGTAATTTGATTAGATTGGTTTAGGTTAGATTTAGTTCAATTGGTGGGAGTTAGTGACTATGTTGTGGGATGTTGCAGATGGGATAGGGTGGTGTGGGTGTGAAGTACTATAGTAGTGATGTGAGATGAACAGTGGTTCGTGTAAGGACTCGCTATTGCATTGGATACATCACTATTTAATATCATAATATTAAACCAATATTGAGCCTGTGAAATATCGATGAAGTTAAGCCTAATATCTATGTATGGATGGATACAAAACGACATTATTATGTTCACGTGTTCAAAACTTTGCTCTACACAAATAAAAGTCCAGGATATTATTTCGACAAAGCTACAACATGTACCATCCTACTCTGCAAGGCATACCACAACGCAACAGTATAAATGACGTAATATTTATCAAATAGCTGACCACGGACAATGCACGAAGATGTACGTAGGCATTGACCGCTGTTTAGCCTGGAACGCGAACTTATCACTGGAACATAAAACGTAATGACCGTGTATGCCTTACTATACATTACCCACCAGAACATCACATATTGCATACATAGAGCCAGGATTCTGGCAGAAGAGCAATCCAATTTATTCTGTTTGTATTTAGTTGATCTAATATAATGGAAAGCCGTAGATTGGTTGTCTGGAGATATTGGTTTATACCGTGAATGCCAAGAGATGTTTATCACTGGACGGGGAACGAGTTGGCGGCGGATCCCGCCCGGCAAGTAGAGGTTATGACCACGTTTACGACAATGTGGCCCACACTTGTAATATCAATAGCATTAACTTGTTAATACCACGACGACGCCTTACGAACATCGTTCAAACTCATTCAAAGTATTTATTACTTGCGCAATACACACACAAATTATATAATGAATTTTTATAGCAAACATCGAAGACGGAGTTTTAATGTGCTCAAATTTTATGTCATATGAAGTGTGGCGTGGGACCTGCTTTAATTAAATACGACCAGGGGGAACCCGTGCATATCTGTGATTAGACAATACGCATGGCATTCATGTCGTTTTGGGGATTTTGGTGTATTCATCCGCTGAAGCTATTCTTGCAGACAAAACATGTTATTTCCTTTGGTGTCCCATTGTAATAATGTTAATGAATTACGAACAACGATACAATGTCTTCAAGATGACACACACATCAGAGACTTCAAAAGTTGATCGACACAATGCAACGATAAAATTTCTTTTAAAATTGCGGCCTTTGATTTCCATTGGAATGTTTGTTCCCTTTTACTGAATTTGAACGTAATAACCAGTATTTAGTATTTATTAAGTGCCCATCAAGCTTTATAAAGAATGGTAATGTTATGCTTGCTGTTTTTCAAGATTTGTTTGATATTATCTCATATACACTAACAATACTGCGTTAGAATTCCACTGAGCTTTCTTACCAACAATGCTTTTGAAGAATTGTTAAAATTACCGTGACATGTTATCTTTTATGTGTATTTTGTTTGTTTTATATTGTTTTTGACAAGATTGTGTCATATTAATTTGAGAGATATATCATTATCAATGCTGTTACCTTGTTCATTGCGACATGGATTGGGGACAATCATCAATATTAAGTGCCACTGTTCCACATATATATCTGTAATATATTCAATCTATGTGACGAACACTAAAACATGCAGTCCGCAGAGATATATTTACAAGTATGTATAGCTTCTATGACCCGTCCTATACATTGCGTGTCATCGTCACCCAGTTAGTACGTAAAGTAAAGAAAATGCTGCAATGTGCATCCATTCATTGGTGATCTCACAAGGTCGGCATGATATATTACTGGATATGTGTCACTTGGTCCTTGGTCTGGGGCAATAAAATTACTAACAAAATGCGACATGGTGTTTGGCATGGGCAATGAGTAGACGCTTTTGACAAGGTCGGAGGTCTGCTCTGTTGTGTGGGGTGGTTCTCAGGACATGTCATACATCAGACAGACGCTCTACCATTGTGATAATTATCCCTCGTCAAATGTGAGAGTTAGGGACTTTATAACTTCTACATGTAAATATATTTTCTAATCCGCTGGATTATGGAATCCATTTTGTAAATATTTTTCACTAGCTCGGGCCGCAAATTGGTACAAGTGGTTATGTTACGTGCAGTTCCATAAGCAATTATAAAACCGAACATGATGGCTAATGGATATCAAATAACATAATTATAAGTGTAATGCAGTTCATTTAAGAGAAAAAAAAAGTTAACGCCAGTTATTAATATTCCTCATGTTGAAAAGAAGAAATATGTGAAAACAGGCTGTGTATAATATTCTATGAACCTTTTGGACATGCAGGTAATCTCTTTGATTTTAACCACAAACAAATTCATTAAATAATTCCATAAAAAAGAATAGAATAAGTACCGAATTGATTGACAGCAACATAACCGAGCTGCCCTGTTGCCGCGAAACCATTTACAGAAAAAGTTAATTTTCAAAGAACAGTGCACCAATTATCAATCATTATCTCACCCGTGT
Source organism: Melanodrymia brightae (assembly GCA_032273805.1). NCBI lineage: Eukaryota > Metazoa > Mollusca > Gastropoda > Neomphalida > Peltospiridae > Melanodrymia > Melanodrymia brightae. The sequence goes on from JAUTCZ010116318.1 coordinate 27,710, forward strand.
AAAAGGTGACGTATTGCTGCAATCATTAAGTATATTTTAGGCCTATCTTTAACTGAAAAGACTAAAGATCACCTCCTAAGCATTCACCTGTGTAAATACATCATGGCGTATCACAGCCGTCTGCTACATGCACGACAAGCTTCGGCTAGAGACGATCGTCTGCTGATTCCCTATGTGACTGACAGGACAGATGATAGAAGCAGAGAGTCTGCGAGTATGAAGAACTAATTATTGTACATCTCCATGTAACGATACAGCGTGTAGAACCTGCACCGCTTCGCTCTATTATCTCCGGTTAGTGATTGTAGAGCCGCACTGTGATACGACACTAAGAGCGTACATATAGAGATGTCGTGTATAGAAAAACTAATAACAGAACAAAGGCGTATTGTAAATATTTAAACACTGGGTCTGAAGAACAAATGAGAAAATGTTCCATACGTCGATGCAATAATTGTTGCCGAAAATAGGACAAATCATTTTTAAGAATTGTGTGCCTTCAGTACTAAAAGGTTATCAAGTGAACAACTCAAGTTGCTAAAACTATATTTATTTACAAATGGCTGATTAATAAATAATGCACAATGGATTTTGTTGCTAAACAGTTTTCTCAAATGTCTTTTATTTGTAAAACATTTGTTTAAAAGTTTGTTTCAATGACACCATCAATCATTGGCTACTGGATGACAACCACATGTTAATGTCGACACATGGTCCCAGAAGGACGTCAGAGCCGCTGCTAGTTTTCTTTATAAATTATAACCTTTGCGACAGTCAACGCACCCAACAGCCCTTTAATGTACCTGTCGTGGATCAATGATTGGATTGGTAAACACCTTCCACCTCATAGGCAACCCAGGCGCATATATATACAGAAATGACATGTAACAACGACTTTGTTTGGTATCTAAATGTAGTATATACACTGTATATATAAAGAACATAGCAACAGATTTAAAACCTCATTAGTTTGAACCGACGAATTGAGTTGACAGGTAAACAGCAGATATCGTACATTGTGCCAACACACCACACCTTCGATTAAGACACTGTGTTACTATATTTATCGTCGAATAGCAACAAAAGGGAACAATAGTTGAATGTAAACAACCAAATCTATAATAGCCAAATGCGTATCTTTGCACAAGAAAGAGTGGAAGGGATATTTCAACTAAGTCAAGACTGCTTGTACTCGGCAATCACATCCAAAGCAGGTTTTCGCCAAGCGTGATCATGATAATGTATCCTCTACCGTCAACCGACAAGAGTACATTTATAATAGCATATCCTCGCCTGACAACCAATTAGTTCTAACAATTTCACTAACTCACGAGCATTAAATATATTCTCATTTAAAATTTCATTAAACTGAGCTTCCGTTTAAAATCATCCACTTATAACACCAACGAATAAAACAGGAATGTCGCATTAAAACAAAATTGACTTGCATTGAAAATAAAACAGTGTAGCTTTAACTAAAACCGTTGTTGGGAAGATGGATCAAAAGTCTATTGTATAATAATATATACATGTACATGTATGTGGCTATAGACCATCTCTTCATTCAGTTGTATTGGATAAGGAGGCAAGTCTACTAAGGGAGAACATTAACTTAATCTGAATAATATTCATAGGCTATTCTTTTTGAAAAAATGGAATTGGAACATATTCATTCTGGGGAGATGATTCAGCGAAGTAAATATCTCATGTCGCACAGGTTTCATTACCATACGTTACATCCAATAGACGCTAACTATAGGAAACAATACACGTTACCTTCCTTCTACTCAATCACCGAAGTAGCGAGAGCTCCATAATGAGCATTATAACATGACACACTATTAATTGACTTACTTCTAATTGCAATATATGTGCATGAATTCTGTTAAAAGAGAAAGAAAAAAGTGTTATCAAGAGATTTGCTTTTGATTCGGCATCAGTATGATTGCACTCGTGAGAATAGATTTGTATTTTACTGATTGAGTGATTGCAATATTGGTTTTACACGTCGCTGATAAACCAGCGCGCAACACAACGCCATCAAGCCAATGGAAACCTATTTTAGACGTCTGAGACGATATTACGCCAAGAATGCTGTCTTCGCTGCCATATTCATAGATGCAATCAAAGATAACGCTAAGTCGGCTTGGCACGCATCGATATAAATCCAGAAAGCGTTCATTTGTAGTGCAGCCGAATTACATATTTTTCTTAGGTTAATAAATGGCTTAAGAGTCGTAATCTGAATTGGATCGACAGGAGATGTTTGTGTGTTTGGTAGTTAGCTCAGAAAACTGGTAAATGCTGGTATGATAGAATGATGAATAGTTATTGATATATAATAAGAAAAATGGCCTATTGTTTTCGATCCAAAACACAATCAGTTTATACCCGGGTAATGCAAGTACACGCTATGTAGCCACTTATAAGCTCGTGATATACAGAAAAACAATATTACTGCATCTGACAATCATCACACATATCATGATTAAGATAATAATCGTCATCATCGTCATCATCGTCATCATCAACAACATAATCATCGTCATCATCACCACCACCAGCAGCAGCAATATCAACATAATCGTCATCATCATCATCATCATCATCATCATCACCATCAGGAGCAGCAGCAGCAGCAATATCAACATCATCATCATCATCATCATCACTACCAGCAATATCATCATCGTCATCATCATCATCATCATCATCATCATCACCATCAGGAGCAGCAATATCAACATCATCATCATCATCATCACTACCAGCAATATCATCATCATCATCATCAGGAGCAGCAGGAGCAATATCATCATCACCACCATCACCATTATCATCATCATCATCATCAACCATTACCGGTGGAATTTAGTGAACCAGACGGGAATCTCAGTTAGGAGATGAAACATCTCCACTTGTCATAAAAAGAGATTCGAGCCCAGTAACTACCGGTCTTCAGTCCAATGATTTTTTTCCACTACCCCGCGGTTACTGATATAAAACACTTTTAGCCGTGAAATGTTTTAGGCAAATTTCTTTCATATCTGATAACAACGGACCAATTGTTTGGGCATGTTAGGTGCACCAGTACGTGTATCAAGGTAGAGTAATTGAAATTATCAGATCTGCTGCACCTGTTCTCATCGGTGCATGTCAACGATCTTCTTTTGACGTGATCTCAGGAGCAATGCAAACAGTTGGTGAAAGTAATTATTTTGGAAACGGATAGAAGCTCGAAAATTTCATTAGTCCAATATATTATATCCATGCGACTTTGTTCCAGCCAACCTCTCTTGCGGCTTTCATTGCCTTTCAAGATGAAGTGATAGACAATATGCAACGATATCTGACTGGAATTTATATCTAAATATCATGCAGAAAACACATGCTGCATCTAAATGTGTGTGCTAATGATGTGTTTACTTCAGGAGAGAAGTGGAACAATCATTCCTTCGGGATACAAGCAGTAATCAAAGGCTTGGTAAAGATTTTACGACTTTGTCTATAAATTTAGCATCGCCTCAGAATCTTACAGCTCGCTGGGATAAACAAAACATCTATAAGAAGCTGGCGTGCATGTTTGAAGCCACTGGAAGCGCCTGGTCGGCCATCACGTGACCTGCTAGATCTGCTTTAAACTTATTTCCAGTTCAATTATAATTCGTTTCGTTATGGCAAGAGAACTTTTAATGGCCTGACTATATCTGGCAATCGAGTGTTAAGAGGAAAACATTTTACTTAGTAGTTAAATTAAACAGCATGTATTGGAATGTCAAGTTCCGAATAATGACCAGCCTGAGGACAAATCCATATCGGGATTTTACTTTTGGTGATCAATACTTCATATGAGTTTGATCTTACATATTGGCTCTAACTTGTGATCTTTGTAATATTAATTTTGTTCGCTGTTTGAAATGTTTAAAGAAATAGCGCTGAATTGTCGTGGATATTGCAATCAATAATAATACGGCGGTTAGTGGGACTCAATCCAGGATTTCAGATTTGGGGGCTGGCGTAGTTTTACGGTACTAGTAGTCATATTAGATGCGAACAATGTTATTTGTCAGGATAATCATTTATATAAATCGCATTTTACAATTAATTATCACTTGATGCTAACGAATAAACAAAAAGCAATACAATACGAACTACTAAAACAATTTCGCCATAATAATTATTTTCTAAATGCGCAAATACTTGATGTCTATTTGTTACAGTTGGCATCAATCGTGTGAGCCTGATACACATCACAACTTGTGATTCACAAGCAAACCTTTCCAACGCTCCCTTACACCGTTTAATCCAGTGGCTGTCCCATTGGGATTGGTTTCTGGAAATCGTATCAGTCGACTGGGCCTGTTGGCATCGCCGTCACTTATTTACCCTTTGTCAAACCATCGATCGATCGGCTGAAGATTATTTCTGTAATTATCATGACGGACCTAATTGCATTTGGGCGAGTTTGTTGTTGACACACAACGCCTCTGGAAAAGCCTTCTTCAGAATGGACATTGGTCGTAAAACACCCGAGAGAGGAACGAACTCAGCTTCGATTGTCAGTTTACGAGAGGATTCCAGCATCAACGCTGACAAGCGCTTCACGCAAGACTAATTTCACTGTTTAAATTTGAGTTACACCTCCCTTAAGATACGTTATGCTTCAGCCAAGCCTGTAAGATTCAAAATCGCAAGTTTAGAACTAAAGTGTTTTGATTTTAATGGCTGGATGGTGATTTGTCCACACACTCGTCGCCAGTAGTTCAGTGTTTATTGTACGCATCACTTTGAGTTGATTTAGATGGATTGGCTTTGACATCAGCAATGTATATTGTTTCTCAGGGACAGATCGATAGCCTAAACTGGGAGACGTGTTGGCGGCCTTTCATCCTCCCTCATCTCGACTGCTGCACGCCTAAACCAATGCGTTACAGATCAATTAAGTTAGACATTTAAAGTTCCTGGTCAGCAGGTTTCTATTCTGGTGTTCTTGTCCATATGTTATCTATTTTGGTTCTAACAATCATTTGGTTGAATATATCAAGATTTTATTTCATTTTATAAATATAGTGCAATCATAGGCGCAGCTCAAGTTACGAAATCTCGTAGTATCGACAAAACATTAACATAGCCAAATCCATATTGCACTCATAGAAAATTCAAGAGAAAAACTGTTCTATATTGCTGCTCTTTTTGTAATTAGTCTGAACACGAAATATTAAACTAGTATATGGTTTTTACGGATAGCCAATTTCAGAATGGAAAAAAACCCTAATAGCTAAGCAAATTAGATGAGAAAGTATTAATATCAGTATGCACGTGTGTAAAAACTAGTACGAGCATGAGAGTAAAAGACATTTAGAAAATACAGAGTTAATAAACGGTAAGTTCAGTGCCATGTTTAGGTAGCAGCTAACATGGTTCGTTTCCTGTCATCACTTCACCAAATATCTGGAACGAGAGAGGAATGCTTTTACGATCAGTTTAACCATAGAACGGGCCATATACTACTGGTTATGAGAAGCGATAAACTTGTGCAGGTCTCTCTCTCTCTCCCTCTCTCACTCTCTCTCCCTCTCTCACCTGCCTGTAAGTGAAGTACAGTTTACTCAGATGTAACAAAGAGCAGCTGCCAGACTGCCTGCATGCACAGTGCCATGATTCACGTTCTATGTAGTTAAACTATCCCCCAAGATTGATCACTCTAATTCCTATATCAGCAACATCGTTTTCTACATTTAAACATATACAATATGTGGACGATATTAATTAAGTGACTATGTAATATACCGGTATGTATAAGACAAGAGTGTCAAAATTATATTATTTTTTCAAGAAATAGGACCAGAACGAGGAATATAATTATTATAATATGACACAGTTGAAATATGACTTCATTTCTCTACAAGATGTTTCTATATTAATAGCATTTTTTAACAAATGGAATATGTATTAAACGATAATTAATATTATTTATATATCACGTTATTTTGTACCCATATTGTACGAGCATACGTCAAACGCTGATTAATTTTGATAAATAAATTATTTGACAAAGCACAACACAAATATTTCAAACAACATCAACTATATTTAATATACATGAAATGTAGCATGATATTAAACGTTAATGTTAAAAAAAAAACTAATATTAAAATATTAATATAATTATTTTCACAGCTTTTTATTGCCAAAGAACGAAACTCGGAATGAAATGATATTTTAGAATTGCCTAAAATTCAATCATGTTTTATGATACATTGTCAAAAAGGAAGGTTAATTCTTCAATGTCATTCCCCTGAACTGGAGCCCAAGATGTGAAAAAACTCGGCACTGATAAAACAGAACAATGCCAATAACTTAACACTGATTATAACGATGCCTGTGAAAACGAGCGGAACTTCCGTATCTCTCATTATTATGGCTTCAACTTTCTATATTGGGCCATAATTTATCCTTTCCTCTGTTGACAGCGTCACTGCCCAGATGGGATACCATTGTCCCCACAGCACGTGCGGCCAGATGGACCAAACATGGCCTGTGTCGTCACAGGTGACCCTTACCTAATTGTCATGGCTTCTGTCCGCGTGATAAATGGACAGGTCCGCCGCATACTCGTCTCTCCAGTATTTCATTACGGTGATTATGCCCGGCACCGAGTTACTCAATGAACTCCAATTTATTAATAAAGCCGCCAAAATGTGTGTTTATGCAGATTAGTTGCTCAGTACGGTCCTGGAGGCGGCACAGATTGCGGTTACCGTGGCCGCAGCTGGACACCCATGTCTATTGGTATTAACATCGTATCACAACACCATATTTCACCATAGTTTGCATTTCGGGTCTTGATTTCAAATGTATAGCGAACATAAATTAATTAAATTATTCAAAATTTTAAACGTGCACAATCATAGTTGAATATTTTCCATTTGATACCAACATGATCTGTGAGTTCAGAGGTGAAAGTTGAGCATTTAATTAATAATTATACGCAGATCTATCGAGATTACGATACATTTACATGTAGTTCAGTTACTAGCATGCATTACTAAAATAAGTTAATGGAGTGACGGCCCAAATTTTATACATGGGGCATTTCATGGTATTGGTCACGTCCGTCACGATTGTTTTGCATCATTTTGGTTAGTTAAGACAAAACACTATCTTGTTAGATAATTCAACTATTAGGAATTTCAATTTTCAGTACAAAATAATTAATGAAATCTGATAATATTGGCATTTATTTATATAACAAAGAGAAACAATCGTGACGGACGTGACAAATACCGTGAAATGCCCCACTTATAGAAGTTCTATGATGGCATAGACGGAACATTACACACCACGGCTAACATAACAGTCGTGAAAGCATGGTTGGAATGGATCAAATGGAAAGTTTAGAGCATGCTCTAGCATGTTCATGCTAAGTCGCGTTCCACTTTCCCAACGTTTAAAGGAGCATGTAGATCTGGGTTGGGTGACATCTAGATACGTGTATGACACCGATTACTGATATTCGCGATGGTTAAGCACGGCGACAGATCAGCCAACAAGACTCGCCTTGTCGATGATGGACCTGGATTGCAGCACACTGATTTACTCGCGTGATAAATGGCTGTCTTGTGTCACTGAATTACGTCCATTTGATCACCGACAAAGGCAATATCCCAGATGGCCTCCTGGCCCATATAATCCTGCACGATCTCTTCTGTTGATGTGCCAATCACTTTAACTGGCAGCAAGACGCACGTCAAGGCTCTCAGCAATCAGCTAAATCACTCCTCTTGCTAGATGATGGTTTCATTGCATAACTCTACTAGCGTGCAGTGCCATCACAAGCATGATATAATAGTACATATATACATAATAGTAGATACCAGTATAACGAATTTGTCTATTAATGATTAACAATAATATATTACGTCATACATTTTCCAAACACGTCCTACGATTATAGACATAACACCTCTAAAATTGCATAATGAAAACATCTATTCATTATCGAGCTTTTCCAATGCCACCACAGTCATATAAATGCTATGCTTCTACAAATTAATTTGATCACTTACAACTGTTTTCAAAGCATAACAACCTGACATGGACCGCTTTTGTCAATACATTGCCAAAATCATTTTCAACATTGTGAACATAAAGCATGCAGCTATAATGTATGACATAATACTAAACATACCGGTATACAATTCTATACAACTAATATCAGTCTACATAATCACCAGTAAATACAATTCTATATGGAATTATGTAGTGTTACAACATTAATGAAACCTAACATCATTCTGAAATAACCACACACATGTCAGTATACTTGTGTATGCCATCTACTAGCTTTCTATAACCACCACGTACAATTATACTCTTGTACATGGCACCTACGCATATTTCTAGCACCATCAGTTAAATGTGGTAATACTAAATTATGCAATATTGCATGCCACCTAGAGCCAGTCTACCATCACCAGTTAAAACATGCTAATGACACACACACATCTGTATGGCACCTATCAGCATTCTACCACCAACAGTTAAAACATGGTAATCACACACAACTTTACATGACACCTATCAGCATTCTACCATCACCAGTTAAATCATGGTAATCGCACACACTAATTCTGTATTACACCATCAACATTATACCATCACCAGTTAAACATGGTAATCATACACAATTTTACATGGCACCTATTTAACATCTGTAACCCACATTCTAATTATTGTCTTAAATAGGTTTGCTGACCAGATATGTTTGCCTTGGTTTTGTCACGTCTGACCTGAACCTTTTTAATATCAATCTGACGGGCGTTCAGTGAAAGATCTCCCTCAAGCTATCATCATACACAACTACGTGGTTGATTATCATCTGTGCTAGTTTGATGTAAATAAACACGCGCAGCACGCACTATGCGAGGCGCAGGCGCATAGCGTGTAATCGTGCCGGGCTAAACCAAGACGTTCCAGTGCACGACCTTCTTCATCCTATCTGGACATCAACTGTTCACACTAATTCATTAAGAGCTGATTCGAGGGTCGCCGGTCATGTCCTCGGCATTACATGATCAAGTGCTTTATTGGTTTGTTGTGACATCAAACAACGTTCCAGATGCGACAACATAACATTTTCTTTAACTATGTTACCAGCTGCTATTTGTAATTAAACTTTAAAATATTATTTAGTTCACAAAAACATTGTTATATTATATAACAAATTAAAGCATCTCACTTATTGATAAATAAAGTGAAAGATGCCTAGAAAGGGTTGTTACACACACATACACACTCACACACACACACACACACACATACTACATACATACGTACGTACGTACATACATACATACATACATACATACATACATACATACATACATACATACATACAT
>JAUTCZ010116319.1:0-23724 GCA_032273805.1 Melanodrymia brightae
CAGAAAAGTCGAGAACGGATCTTCGTTCTCCATAAAATTTGTCACGGATTTATTTTATTCTATAATTCAGTTATTAACAGTGACAAGAATAAATTATAAATACATTATACCATCAGTTTCCACTAATTAAGGGACTTAACAATACTATAATAATAATGGGAATATTAAACTTGATTAATTTATGGTAACCTATAGGTTAACACGTTCATTTTTGTGGTAACCTGTAAATAGGTTACCAGCTGTAGTGCTTATTTTTATGCCTGTTTACATATTATTCTGCTTATTACATTATAATTGTCCTGCTAAAAAAACACTTCAGTGAATGTTTACAAACTAACGTTTCATTGCCGATGGAGAAAGGACTTTAAACAAGAGAGTAAAACAAATGAAACTTGTCGCCAGAATATGCATACAAATGATGATTTTTGAAACCCAAGGAAGTAAAGCGATTGGCTGTTTTCTTAGTCGCAGAATATCGTTGTATTCGACTGGCGAGGTGGTCTCCATTCCCATGCTTGACTGCACATATACATATAATGGAAACCAGTCTATTGTTTTACACGTAGTACATTTTAGCCCTAATACGATTATAATAAACGAGCCAAATGCATGTCTGTAGATAATTATGGAAATATATATTTACTCGTTGGCTTTGGGACACCGATGACCTTGACGATGAACTTAGCTTCGTCGTGCTCCCGAGTCGTCACATTTTCCGGGAATTTGATGAATTCTGGAGGCGATGGTTTATCTTTCGGAATTTCTAAAACAATCAGAATGTTTGTTGTTGCTTATCTTACTTGATGTAAATAGAAAATCAGAAACCAAACAAAAGAAAGCACTATATATATATATATATATATATATAACAATCACTTGTGAACAACAACAAGACATATGTATTCAAGCTGATGCAGTTTTTTAACATTTCTAACAGAAGGGGAAAGAAATTCTTTATATTTATTTTGCACAACTTGTAAGGGATCTAAGGATTGTATTATATTGTAGTAAAGAAATGTTGTCAACAACATATTTAGCGTTAATATTCTGATCGTATTATTTTCAGGATCTACGGTATTTAATAAACAATACATGTAGCTGCATGTAAAGGATGTCTACATATTATCTGATACAGATCAAAAATACAACATGAAATAAAGACTAACAGAAATACATGACATGAAGAAGCAAAATTAATTTACTAAATGATATCGTACATGTATGTAACTTCAAATATTAAGAAAAATAAATTGAATAATATACACAATTATTAACTACAATGGTTTAAAAAAATTCCCTAAAACCAAAATCAGTAGTAAATATCTGAGCAAATAAGAAACTAACCTATAAACCATCTAACATATTAATTAAGGCTGGATGAAAACACATACTAAACTAAGTTATTCCATTTTTCCCAGGGGTGAATACTGGATTTCTTATGTTATTGGAGAAGTCGTTGGGGTTAATTAGTTTTAATTAGGGTTTCATAATAGGATGGCCACATACTAATTGAGCCAAAAAAACAAAACTGCCAAAAATTATCAGAAAGGGGAAAGGTTGATGCAAGCAGTACAGAGTAAGTTGGGAAAACTTGTACCTAATCCTTTTGTTAGTTTGTAAAATATGTTTAAACCAATTAGTGGTAATTATAATCAATAAGCATCTATAGCATTGTATTCTCAAATCTATAGCATTGTATTCTCAAATCTATAGCATTGTATTCTCAAATCTATAGCATTGTAAGTTTAGTTTATTCTAAAATCTACAACATTGTAAAATCTACATTATTGTAAAATCTATAGCATTGTAAATTTAGTGTTCTAAAATCTATAATATTGTAAAATCTTTAGAATGCTAAAATATATAGCATGGTAAATTTAGTTTATTCTAAAATGTAGAGTATTCTAAAATCTATAGCATTGTAAATTTAGTGTGTTCTAAAATCTATAGGATTGTAAAATCTATAGCATTTTAAAAAATCTATAGCATTTATTTTTTAAAATCTATAGCATTGTAAATGTAGTGAATTCTAAAATATTTACCATTTTTGCTACATCTAGAATTTTCTAAAATATATAACATTGTAAAATCTAGAATTCAAAAATCTATAGTATTTTAAATTTAGTGTCTTCTGAATGAAATATATAGGATTGTAAATTTAATGTATTCTAAACTCTATAGAATTGTAAAACATATTACACTGGCTATCACTACAAAAACTAAGTTACTACCGAATCCCATGCCCATGCAAAAGAATGCTAAAATACACCCGTAACAATTCTAAATGCAAGAACTTCATATCTCCATTGCTAAATTGAATATTGGACAGATAATTATGATATATTCTATATTCCACCTGGTCAAATACAAGTTATATTCTACAATTGCCCAACATGCATGAGATATATTCATACTACCACCCCACCCCACACCCCGACACATGTGAGATATATTCCGTTATTCCACACAACAGATATCAGATATACTCCAAGACACATGTAAGATGTATTATAATATTCCCTGACAAATATTTTCCACTATTCCCTGATACGTGTGCAACATTCCACTATTTCCTACTATATGCGAGATATATTCCACGGTATGAAATATATTCCAATATACCCCAACAAGTGTGTGATACATTCCAGTATTACCCCCGACAGGTATGAGATATATTCCAATATTATACCCCAACAAATATGAGATATATTCCACTATTTCCCCAATAGATATGAGATATATTCCCCTCTATTCCCCGATACATACAATATAATTATAGTCCACTATTCCCCGATACATACAATACATTGACATTTGTATATATTTCATTTTCCCCGATACATACAATATATATTCCACTATTCCCCGATACATACGAGATATATTCCACTATTCCCAGATACATGTTCATACGAGATATATTCCACTATTCCCTGATACATACAAGATACATTCCACTATTCCCCTGATACATACAAGATATATTCCACTATTCCCTGATATATACAAGATACATTCCACTATTCCCCAATACATACGAGATGTATTCCACTATTCCCCGATACATGCAATCTATATCCCACTATTTCCCGACAACATCAAAGGCTGCATGCTGATACCTGAAACTCAGCATTACCGTCAGGTTTACCTTCCACGAACAGTTCGGCTTTACACGCGTCCGTACCCGCTTCGTTCCTAGCCCGGCACATGTACGTGTCGTCATCCCCCGACGTCACGTTCACGATGACCAGCGTCGACTGACCGGGCTCGGGAAACTCGATGACGAACGGTTTCTCGCTTCTTCCGATCTCTCTCTCGCTCTTGTACCAGATCAGTTCCGGTGTCGGGACGCCCGTAGCCTTCGCGGTGAACTTTGCGGTTTCGCCTTCGTTTATTTCAACATTTTCTATAGCAACGATGAATTTTGGAGCTTCGAGTTTTGGTACTTCCTCAACTGGTTTGGCTGAAATGTGCAGTGTTTGATAACAATTCCATGGTGATACATATTATATGAGATATGCACAAACTATTATTTTTTACTTTAGAGAACAATTTACTTATTTAATTGTTTTCTCATTCCAACCAGTGGTCCACAACAGGTACATATAACAGATTCCTGGCTGTTAATAAACAAAATCATTTGCAGATATTTCTGTGTATTTGACATTCAATAGCCGATAATTAATTAAGCACTTTTTCTTTAGTGGTATAATAAAAAAATAAAAACTTTAAAAAACAATTTAATATATTTGTGTTTTATATCCTAGATCAAAACTGTTTTTTAATTTACTAGTTACCATAATTACAAATACGTAACAGAAAATTTAAATTTGTGCCAAAATGTCACGACTGATTCCCTTTAACACCAAAATTAATCATAAATTATTTCTAAAACATTTAAACAACTTACTCTTCACGAGTAGCTCGGCAGAACAGGATGTTTCGCCAAACGGGTTTTCTGCCTTAGCCACATACTCTGCCTTATCGTCGGGGACGATGTCATAGATTTCAAGATGGTTGACACCGTCTTCCTCATATATCATGTATCGTCCCTCGTCCTCGAGCTGTTTCCCGTTACAGAACCAGTGCACAGTCGGCGCCGGTTTCCCGACAACCTCGCATCTCAAGTCGGCTGTGTCTCCCTCATCAACCTGCGGGTGAATTAAAGGGGCATAGTCATTGTTGCAAAAATGACATCTCCGGCCCAAAAAATTTCATTACGTTTATCGTTGGAATAGATGGTGTGTACATGTACTATCTTAAGCTATAACAACTCTGAATATTACAATGAAATAATGTTATTTAGTAGTATAAAATAAAGGAAATCCTTTTTCCGTCTAGTCGATGGAAAATGCCTGACCTCGTCTTTCTATGAGGTAGATTGATCGACACATTTTCTTATCGAATCTAAACATTTTTAACAATAATGCCACAAAAACTATATTTGTATTATGGCCGTAATAATAATTTACATCATTAAACTGTCGTCTGAAATCTAAACAAGGGAGATCACTCTATGTAAACTGGGCCTCAATCATTACAATGACATTCACGTTTATAACATACAGAGTGATCTGGGAACAAACGTGGTCGTTATAACGAGGGTTGACTGTATTTGTACTATGTCATTCTCCACACATTCGTGACACGGACTAAAACTAGATTTGTTTCTCGATACTCACCGGTTTGGTTTTGATTGTGAGAGTGAATTTTGGTGCTTCACCAGCAGGTTTTACTTCTTCTGCAGCTGAAAAACAATTACCCACCACATAAAAACAAACAGAGAGCCAAAGAAAAGACATAGCTTACCGGTACCATAACTATACAAAAACTGGTAAATGTACACTGTACAGCGGTGGCCTCAACCAAACAGTTGCCTAGGCATGGTTAGGTGCCCAGGCATGGGCAGTAATTAACATTGCTGGCACCATAAGCCTAAACAACCTCACAATCCTGGCTATTGGCCTGGACTATGGATGTCAGTTTTGGATATATCTCTAGGTATAGTCCGAGGGTCGTCCAGCCAGAAACATTTTCATCTAGACACTTGTCAGTGATCTGCCTAGGAGGTTTTGGTGATCTGCTGAAACCTAGGCGACTGTTTGGTTGAGGCCACCGCTGTAGGTACACATGCATTGCATAATTATAAATAGAAATGGTTTGACCCAGTGTAGTAGTAAATGATATTGTAACTACAGCGGTAAATTGAATAGGGACTATGTAAATCCCCTGTATACTGTAAAATTGTGTCTTTAAATTTGTGATTTATATTTTGTTTATTAACCAGCGATATGTCTTTGTGCTAAAATATAAATGTTTGCTAGTTGTCTTTTTTTTAATGAATATCATGGTTACGTAATTATTCGTGTGATTGTAATCTTTGCGGTTAAAGTCAAATATTTAAACATTACATACACCCATTTTATAGCCGGGGTATAATCTAGACCATTTTCTTAGGGTCCCTTTTTGGAAAATTGGGAAAAAATAATGCGTTCGACAGAAAAATGGGAATTTCGTTATTTTGTTTACAGGGGTATTCACGGTAGTCAACATTAGGATTTTCCTTTTAAAAGGGTAAGAGTTGTTTTTTGTCATACTATAAAGAACAGAACTTTTTTTTTGTCCAGTCATCTGGTCTGTGTCAATGCGAAAAAAATTAGTTTTTTTTGGGAATTTTTTTTTTTCAAAATTGGGAAGTTTTTGTATTCAAATTAGGCATTCTCCCTAGGGGAATAGGGCCGGAAACCGGCCCCAAATTGTATGGTAGATTAAACACTGATAGCATATACCAGTATTAACCTGAATATGGATTAATTAAGCGAATCGATTCTTTATTTTAAAAAGTATTTAATAAGTAACAATAAAGTTCTTAAAATTTGTATAATCTTAGGGATTTAGTTTCTTTTTTTCTTGGAGGGAGGGAAGTGTTTACCATTTGAGTGCCACAAACTTTATTTTAGTTCAAATTATGGTTAATAGTTTGTTTTTGTAATGTTTGAAGAATACAAATAGTATTTTATCAACATATTTTCTCAGTAGCCAAAGTACAGTACATGTATATATTTAATGTATTTCATACAAGAATAAATTCTTAAGTAAATGTTATGTTACAGGTAGGACATAATTTGACTTCAGTTTGCTTTCATAAACTTAATACTTCAATGTTAATAGTTTGCTGAGTGGTTGTAAATAGATAAACATTGGCACACCGCCAACGAAAGTATTAATACGATTTTAGGAAGGAATGTCTAAAGATTCTTAACTACAGTAAAACCAGCATAATAAGCAGCCATTTAAGAGAGTATCGAGTGTCATTTTAAGACAGGTGAATAGTTATAACTACAGTGAAACCCCTCTAAACCAGACCCTCAGTAAACTGGAATTCCCTCCAAACCGAACATATTTAAAAGTCCCCAATAGCCTCGTCTGCTTTATTTAAACCCCTCTGAACCGAACACCCCTCTAAACAGAACATTTTACTCAATCCCAACTTATATCACAAACTAATTTGCAAGGGGACAAACACACCAAGAAATGGTGCCTTTTCGTTAGAACCTTAGAGGCCCTTGTTTAGATATATAGATTATTTTGTCTGATATGTGTACTTACCTTTATGAATGATTCAGGAACCCGATTCCCTCACATATTTTTATACTATCATTAAAGAATTATGCTTATCCTGGAGAAGAACAAATAGTGAGTGCGATTGTATAAGTGTTCGTTGACTTAGTTCTGCCTTGCTTAGTTATACCTGTTTTTAAAATTATATGCCTGATTATACCACTATGTACCGATTGTCCATTACCACATTATATGAACTTATGTCAAAATAAAAATAAAGAATTAAAAAAAAAACTATTATATTCCATTTAATGAAAACGCTAACTCTTTTGTGTTTCCCCAGAACTTACCTTTTAGTTCTATTTCACGTAATTACAAAAACATGTTGAGTTGAATAAAATGTGTTCGCTTGTTTTACATCCTTGAACAAGAAAATACAAAATCAGCGTTATACACTAAATAATAATTATTATATTGCTGGGGAGATGTTTCTTTGGCCAATTTAATTCGACTCGTACTGTATCCTAAACAAAATTATGCAATATCGTTGCAACATAATACGTATACATTTGGAATTAAAATAAAATTAAATGTATACTTTTCAATTCCCTAATTGTTCTAAACCTGATTAAATGACATTTTGAAAACAACATCAATGATTTCTGTAGTAATTATATTCATATACCGGTCAGTTCATCATTGTTTTTTTAGATTTATCAGTTTTTTAGTTTGATCATTGTTTGTTCGGTGCTGGACACCGGTTTTTACAATAATATTATCATTGACTATATTCTGACACCCAATAGCCGATGTATTGTTTCATGCTGGGATATCATAAAACATTAATTCATTCATTCCGGTTAGTAATTTAATGCGATTTCCATGTTGCGAACAGGCTCGAACGCTTATCATTCCGCTGTTAAAGATTTCTTCTCTATTTTACCATCAATGTGTAAATAATTTTATATACAGTACAAATAAACGTTACAAACATTGCTATAAATACAATTATCAGTGCTGCCCAGGACACTCTAAGTGTTGTTAAGAATTAAAATAAATATATTATACGTTATTAAACGTGTTAAAACCAAACGCCTACCAAACAACGGCATATCCATGAACGGTGAATGCTTAGTCAAGTGTAGATTTAGAATGTGACTGACACCCGACCTCACCCCCTTATATTTAGTTAAACCCATCTCCAGATGTAAAAAAATTACACCCCTCCACCCCCACCCCTGCACATAGACTAATAACATACTGCCTTCGTGCTCAATTTGACGAGCCTGCATGGTGCCGAGAGAATAAACGTGTAGCCTACTACTGAAAGATAAGTCTCTGTACGGAGGAGTCAATTACCCCTCCTGTTCCATTCAAGTTGAAGTTTTTTTCTATTATTCTATATACAATATAATAATTATACACAAAATGTTCAGTGGATCGTGATTCGTATAAAAGGAAAATTTACGTGTATTGTACAGGGCTTCTAGAATCGAGCTCGATGAAATACTTGTTTGGTGGCCCGAGTAAACAAAAACTCTGGCCGCGGGCATCGGGCCACCGTATTCTAGATCGTCTGATTGTATCGCCATTACATTTATATAAATAAAAATATAATAATTTTCAAAAAAATAAATTTTAAATGTTTAAATAACAAAATTATAAACATACATCCTAACAGTCACGATGCCACAATCAAAATATCTATTTATGGCGTTTATGTTATTTATAGTAGTCTTGTCGTGTGTGATCGTCAGCTGATATCTGATTATACATGATCCAAGAATTATTATAGAAAGGTCAAAGCGATAAAACAGACGTGTTGCTATATTTTCCTTTCATATTCAGGATTTTGATTTTGTTTACGTCTCTAGAAATTCAGAGTTCATTAAGTGCGTTCCAAAGTTTTGCATTTGACAACCAGTATTTCAAGACTTGTATTATGTGGTGTGCGCTATCCTGTACGTGGGAGAGAACCCGTAAAATATCCCTTGCTGCTTATCAGTAATAGTATTTTCTGAAAACGTGTATAAACATAACTGTGTGCTTGTTATCCGATGATTACTAATCAATGTGCTCCTGTGGTATCATTAAACAAACAAACTTTATCTGTTTATCTTTGTCGTCGTTTGCTTTAGATGAGGAAATAGTGGACTAAGATAGAACGACTCATGCTATAGGCCTACCTGGGTATTAAACTTGTATTCATTTCAGAACTTTCTACAATTAAACAACTTATAATTTAACAACATGGAATTTAGTTGAATTGTGTTTGTAACCGTCAGAGCAAATTAATTTATTATTGGCTTTTGAATGTCAAATATACGGTGTTGAACGCATAGCCAAATAATTAGCCTCCTTCCATCGCATAAGATACCCTTTTCCATAATCAGCAGGGAATCTTGTATAAACAAAAACAGGATCTAACATAACACCATCTTTGATTTATCAGACACTTGACACATTTATGTTTCATTGTTTTATGTTCTTCTACATTATATGTATAGAAGAATCTACCAAAACGAAAAAAATATGTGTTATGTACCTGTGCTCCTCCGTTGATCCGTTCGGTTTTTCTAATACATCGATGTCTGTGGTCCGTTCGGTTTTTCCCAGTCCAACCAGTGGTTGACGACTAATACATCAATATTTGTAATATTTGCTATCCTGTATGTTTGATAATGAATAATTATAAAATACCAGTTGCTGCTATTAAATTGATAAAAGTAGCTTACGTAGCAGCAACGGGTTTCTTCTGAAAGCATGTATTGGAAATTCAATAGCCGACGATTATTAATCAATGTGCTCAAGTGGTGTCGTTAAACGAACCCACTGTTATTTTATTTTATTTGTATTAACTAGATTCTCGTGCACGAATGCTTTATTTTATAGATATGAACTTACATTCACGAGATTCAAAAGTTTTGGATAGTCAACCCGGGACCACCAATCGCACGTTTCTTGTTACGCCAGGGGTGGCCGTGAAACGAGAACGTGATTCCGTGCAGCCAATGGATGCGCACCAACAGACGCCTACGCCACCAACGAAACTGGAGCGGCATAGAGAATTATCTGCCTTCAGTGTTTTCCGCCCATGGTTGACGGAACCCAAGCATGCTACCCACGGCAACCACCTGTGGCAAAGTGAGATCATAATTGATATAATTATAAAGTATAATGATCGGTTTTTAATTGTTGTACATGTAAATGTGGGTTTGTGATTTTATTTAAATATGTGTCGGCACGTATTGAAAATTATATGTAATTATATACGTGATAGTAATAAAATATGGTTGGTAAACTGTCAATTCGGTCGCAAAGCATATAGATTAATTATTGTCTGCATGTGTAAATGGTATCTTTGTATTATCGACAACATCCATCTAAAAATTATTATTAATGTAAGCAAAATATTTCTGTTATGTACCATCATTACAAATATATAATTATTCGATATTCGACTTCGTCTGTCTCAACTTCCCAGGTATTCTTGCCTCGTGTGTTGCCCTCCCATTTTCGTATCTAATCCATGCAGATAAATAATGTACCTGTCTGTACGAGGATTTAAGTCCCCAAGTGCACCACAAGCCCAGTTGTAATAACTACGGTTAAATCGGAGTTGTCTTTAACAACTACTGGTTGAGAATCGGTGCAGTAGGTTCGAATCCCACTTGTGCTCATAGGTATTTTTTTCATTATTCAATACACAAAATTGCAAGTCTCTATATTCTAATTCACAGGCGAACCACTGGGAGCGTTATTGCAGTCTGGAGAATTTCGTCTGCGATACAGCGACTTCTATCGTTATCACGTTATGCACGGGCTGACTCAAAACCACCTTGACATGTTCCCGTTTAAAGCGCCTCTTTGGTCCGATCCCAGGTTCCATTCCCACTTCGACAAGAAACCGTGGAATTTCGGTTTCGCGAATCGGAACAAACTTTCTGGCGACGACACCAGTGACGGGACATACCCAAAGGGCTCGTATGAATGTCTCAAGTGTCTGAAGCAGTTCAGTACACCACACGGGCTCGAGGTGCACGTGCGACGCTCCCACAGTGGACGACGACCGTTTGCTTGCGACATCTGCAACAAGACATTCGGACACGCCGTGAGTCTGTCACAGCACCGCGCAGTACATACCCAGGAGAAGAGCTTCCAGTGCACGCAGTGCGGCAAGACGTTCAAGAGATCGTCCACACTGTCCACTCACTTGCTCATACACAGTGACACGCGACCGTACCCCTGCCCTTACTGCGGCAAACGCTTCCATCAGAAGTCAGACATGAAGAAACACACGTACATCCACACAGGTAATTATAGAAGGAAAGTTTAACTCTTCGTGGGTGAGGTTATGTTTAGTAACCGACTCCTGGTTACAAACATGTATTTTTTGTTGAATTTTTAAAAGATTTTACAGATTAGTTTTTTCCTATTAATTATACTAACTATTTTTTTTGTGAGATTGATTTATTTGCAATTGTATATCACAAATACATATTAAAATATAAGACTGTAACTTTAAAGGCTGAGACAGATCCCGGTATAAAAGGAACGCAAGTCCGGTAGGAATGTAAGTCCGTTAATACTTTAACAATTATGTGTTAAATAATAAGATGAATCTTTACGGAATAAAACGAATAGCCTGATAGCTATAACGAGATATTGCATACTACTCTTACCATTGATGTAAACAAAAAAATCCAATAAAACTACATGTACACATGTATATGATTTATGCAAGTCTTAGTGGAGTAAGAATCATTTAGGTATGTAGGTCCCATAGCGTTATACACTGGTTCGGACCAATATTCATACAGACTTCTATTCCTTTTATACCGACGTAGGCGGCGAATAGCACAATAATTATTACACATAGTATTATGGCGATATGTACGTCCAACAAAGGTAACGATGATGCCAACACCTTGATAACCAATTTAATAAAAATAACAAAACCTGTCAATTAAACGTGTATGTACCCAATACGCCCAAAAGTTATGCTGTGACGCCCCCTCCACTACCTACTCACCCCACCCAACCAATCCTCCCCATAATGTATGAGAACGCACTTGTAAATATGCATCAGCCGTACGTTCAATAGGGCGAGCGCTCTGGAACTATGTTACTGGTATCATATCGCAAACACTGGTGACGAAACGTTTTGTCTCGATATCAGAACGCTCACCCTATTGAACGTAAGGCTGGATAGGATCCTCCTAAGCGATTCACAGTACAAAATAACTTTGTAACGATGCACTCTTTTCTGTATATCCTCAGCCCAGGAGGCTGAGTGCAAGTCCAGTCCAGAAAGGGGATGTGCAAAATGGCGTTAATTACGCAATTAAAAATCATTTAGTGTAGATGTAATTAGCACACAAATTAACGAGTAGATACTGCTGTTTTGTTGGTGCATGGCATCAGCTGGTTTCTGTGTACCCGCTGCCGATTCAATTTAAGACTAATAGTCTATGATTCACAATGTCGTTGTTAATACACGTGGATTCATTCTCACCCCAGGCAGACGTTTATTATTCGTCACTCATGAGTACAGATTGTCAATCAACTGCATGGAGCCTATACAGCTTTCATTAATAATTAATGATCCTATTAGCACTTCACATTTATTTGAAAATCATACATTATGATCTTCAATATATAAATACATTAATAAATTAATATAATTAGTGAGCAACAGTTTACATAAATTTCAATGAATCTTTTTTTATTGTCTGTATCTTGCTTTAAAATCAGAATTTGTTTGCCACATATATCAAACAGTATCAAATTTACAAGATACGCGATTTAAATTTAAATGCAGCTTTGACGGATCTGCCTATACTGTGGCTATGTAAATGCTAACAGATGACACGGTAGATTAATGTGATGCGATTGCGATCAGTTTAGAAAATGAGAATGTAGATTTATGAAAAGTTCGCATGTAAGCGGCCACGGTGGACATGTATGTATTATACTTTTATAAATTATTACAGTGAAATATATCATAGAATATTGCTTGTTTTAAATAAAGACATAAATAAAAGTAAATTCAATATTTTTCAGAGAATATTAATCTGTATAATATAAAACATGAGACAAATAAACAGAAAAGTTATAACTTATTTACGTGTTTATATCCATTTAAGTTTCAATCACGTCTGTTATGGTCACGCAGTCCAGCTTCCTCGACTGTTTGTCCAAGACCGAAATTAGTGTTTGTATAATAGAGGAAACCACTACTCCTATTTGATAAGTAGCAATGGATGTTGTATTTGCACTTCACTCAGACAGGACAGTACATACCACAGCCTTTGTTAAACCAGCTGTGGACACTGGTAGGTGTAAGTGGAAGTACACCAACCCATTGAGCCTTTGTGGAACACTCACTCTGGGTTGGAACTAGTGTTAATACCGATGCGTTAACCACTGCGCTAAGAAAGCTGGTGAAACATTTGTTGAAATTGCTGTATTATTAGTACATTATAATTTTAAATCGAAAACGTCTATTTTTGTTTAATGACAGAAACAGCGTACATTTATTACTTAAACCACAGCTATTTGATATGAAACTTATGCTAATACATGTGCACGTATAACACCACGCATTTATTTTATAGCATTGCTTCAAATTAAAACGTAATTGAAGTCTGTATAATACAGAATTCTCTACCAGGCGGTTCGTTTCAGTTCTTTTTGATTTTGTAAAAGTGAACTTTCAAAAGCAAACAAAACATTATTTTACAAGAGTGAAACTAATAAGGTGCTATAGAAACTTAAAAGAGAATTCTGATCGTGTGTTTAAGACGGAATCCTAAACATAGATCTGTGATTTATTTCTTATATTGAATCCACAATCCGATTTAGCACCAAATATCTATGCTACCGTAGCGTCCGTAATTATAAATGATGAAGAAAGAACATTAATATATGCTTAGGATATTAAATTATGTATTTTTTAATGTTTTTGTTTTGTTATATATTAAACTAATACATGTATACAAACAATAACATTATTTTATATTACTTAAAATTGCATATTTCGGTTTTATAAATAATATACATGTATCTTCACGTATTTCGTTTTGGGTTGTTCGAACAAAACTACTGTTTAGAGGCATAGCCGGTACGATACACTTGGCGTCAAAAAGATTGACAAATATACATACAATATATAGTTCTATAATCATCTACATTTATGTTAAAAAAAAAAAAAATTGCCGCAATCGATTTCGTTTTGGATGTTTTGGTTCTATTTAATTCGAATGCAAAAAAAAATAATGTTTAAAAAGTCTAAAACTTTTATTTCGCTATAGTTTCTATTTTATTGAAATGCAAATATTAATATACTCAAAATGTTTAAAAAGTGCCCAAAAAAATGTTTTCATTTTTCCATAGATCATACAGCATACAAAGTACAATAGATACATCATTATTAATTTTGATATACAAACATACAACAATAAAGTAATTTGTTATAAAAAGGTTTCCTACGTAATAATAATTAAAATCACTATTGTAAATCAATAAAACAATTCTATACATTTTTCAATATATTTTACTGGTAGGCCGACATAGTTGTTCAATATAAATACATTCATTACTTTTCATTCTATGCAATTAGCTTTGTCCAAATATTCTATTTGTCTTTAAATTTCATTGTTCTGTCGTTAAATTTTATGTGAAATTAACAGTATTAAATTGATACTACTTTTTTTGGTTTCTAGAATAGTTAGGGTTGCCTAAACTAATTGTTTCTTTAACAACTTATGTTAATGCTAAATACAAATATGATTTACACCCTCCAACAGCACGTATCGCCCCGTTTCAAATTAATTCCAAAATATCCAGTCGTCATTTCCTAATTCAAATTCAGTACCCGGTGTAAAAGAAAGTCCAGTAGGAATGCAAGTTCAGTAATATCGTAACAAAATGTGCTAAATAATAATATGAAACTTTACGGAATGAAACGAATAGCCTGATCCATAAAACAAAATATTACCTGTAAAGTGCAAGTCTTAGCGTTGATATAGGAACAAACAAACAAAAACAATAAAACTATGTAATTTACGCAAATATGATTTGGACTAAGAATCCTATATATGTATTGCTACAACATAGCCCAGTACACTATTGCTTGTTGATTTTACGATATATGGTTTATATATATCCGCTCTATTCACTGATTTTGATTCATTTATACCATTTCTGTGTACATCCATTACTAATGAATAAATAAGACTCAATAGAGTTGTGTGTACAATCAAGAGTAGACTATCGTCTATAACAGGCCAGTTATATTACTTGTACAGTTAGTACTACAACAGACAGATCCATTGCGTTTTGTAAAACCACTAATAATAGTAGATTCTGTTCTCTGTAAAGTCAAGACTAATTACAAGTTTTCAATCGAACACCTGATTTCTGAACATCAAAATCGTCATATAAACCATTTCCTTTTTCTTTTTCTTGAAGATAATTCGTCTTGAGACTGTAAGAAATCATGGGAGTCCCTAAAACGGCGCATTGGAAACTCTGTTTCCAGGTTAAGTCAATAAACTGCCGTGCTAGAAATCTGTCTTTTGGGATGAGCACTCAAATATTTCTGATTACAAAAGAAATTGAAGACGATATTTCTACAAACACTATCTTAACGAAGAGACATCAAAGCGGTCTCGCGGGGTGATAGCCGCCATTTTCTCTGACCGGGAATTGTCGCCTTACGCCTTGTTTGTGCTTCGAGACCCCAAATTTCACAATTAAATTTGGACCATAATCTAGAGCGCTATAATTAGGCCACGGTTTATCACAACACTGGAAATTAGTCGCTTCCTGGGAGACGCGGAAGGGCAAAGTTAATCTGTATTGGCTAATTGCATCAGTAGTTAACAGTGGTTCGAGATGGAATCCTATAGACGCGTGCTAGTGTGATTTTACTAGCCCATAGGGTCACCTCCACGTGTCCGCATTCTCCTCGGGGTCATGTTTTATTTTCAGGATATCATTGTTTTCGCCATCTCTTCTCCCCCATCTCTACACACCCATTGTGCTAAAATCAAGAACACGTTATTCAAACGTTTGTTGGTTTAGACTATGATCAGTGCAACTTACATTATTAGTTGTTTGTATTTTAATTATTATTGTAAATTATTTAAATTTTTTAATATATATTTTATGTAATTCCTTTAATAACCGTAATATAATTGATGTTAAACTAACACCGTAACGCCGTTACCGGAGATCGCCAATGCTGCCTGTCTTTCTCAGTCTTTCCCCAAAAAAAACGCCAGGTCTCATTTCCCCTATCTGTAGTTCCTCTCAACGTTCGGCACATACGACCGCTAGTCCGTTACCGGAGATCACAACAGTTTCTATTGTTTGTCTTTCTCAAGCAGTCTTTTCCAGAAATGCCCAGGTCAGATTGTTTTCCCGGATTTCAGCTCCCTACCGTTATTCTCCACGTTTCGGAATGGTGAACATGTTTGGATACTCACATCTAACTCTATTAATACTACTTTATACTGAACGTTGACAATTAATATTATCTGGTAATATATAAATAAATTTGTATTCTCTCCTGATGATGTTAGCATTTTGTTAACGAAGCGTGGAGGTGATTTTAATTACAATGTAGGCTGGTTTACAGAAGAAACATTTTAGTTTTGCAACAATTTTATAAATACATTTGTAATACATTGTATAATAAATTATGTATTTTATTTGCAGGTGAAAAACCTTACAAATGCAGTCACTGTGGCAAAGCCTTCAGCCAGTCATCCAATCTGATCACACACTGTCGGAAACACACGGGCTTCAAACCATTTTCGTGCAAAAAGTGCACAAGGGCATTTCAGCGGAAAGTCGACCTCAGACGTCACGTGGAGACACAGCACGCGGAAGACAAACATGAACCCGCCAGCCAATCGCAAGACGACGGATCTGAGTCGCCTCAGACGTCACCCATGACGTCACCAAATTCGTCACTTTCTTCTCCTGTTACGCCACCGATTTCCCATTTGACGCCGATATCCCAGAATCCTTCACACATCCCACAGTTCCTCTCCCAACCTCAGCGACTAGTAGAACATATAGCACTTCACTCATAATAAACAATATAGTTCTTATTTATTCGGTGGACTTTTTAAAATATATTATTATGCTCTTTCTCGCTTATGAGACAGTTGAACATTATGAATGTGTTATTATGACAAACATTAAGGAGGTTGTAGGCATAGATTCCTGGAGGGGTGCGTGTTTTTGTTATGAAATTTTATCAACATTTTTTTTGTCTAATGAATTTGTATTGTGATCGATTGAATAGCCTGGTTCGTGCATGTTTATAAAACGTATGTTTAGAGTCTTAAACCTAGAGTCCTGAGTAAAACGCCACGACAACACCATATCAGTGACTACAATACATATTATAAGTTTAACTTTTGCATGCAGACTCTAAATCAAAGTTTTATCATCTCAATGCCATGTCGATGTTTATATAAATTATTGTATTACCAACTTTGACTATTTCAAGTTGGTTGCATAATATATGTGCGCAGTTATCTTAAATGCCAAGGACAATGCTTTGTTTAGGCAATTCAGAGACTTTTATATAAAGAACAAAGAAATGTTATGAATAACAGAGAACAGATGAGCCCGAAAATGCAATGCGTATTCTGCAGAGATGTGGATATTAATTTACCGTAAAGTTTATTATAATAATTATAGAATGGCATATTTCGTATTTTGGACTCGACATTTCTTTCTGTTTATTTCTTGTATTGACTATTATTGCCTCGCTTTAATTATTATAGTAATATAATTTTATATTTATTCATACGTTATTACAACTTCCTAAAACTGTTTTCAAAACCGGAAGTTAAGTTCTAATGCTTTACCAAAATAGTGAGCGGGGTTTTTTTTTTTATTAATGTGGGTATCGACATTTTTTCAAAGACCTTGTACTGGCTTAAAGCAAATAAACTAAACTATACTATACTGGAATAGAGGACTTTGCAAACTGTAAAATATGTATGTATTTAATTTGAACCTAACTGATGGACACGTGATTCGTAATCTTGTTTTACGAAAGATTTAAGACATGTTTCTTTGTTTGCTGTTTACTTTTTGTTTATGTTCAGCACAATTACAAATATTGCAACATAATAATAATAAGAAGAAGTACATGTACACGCAGTTTAGAGTACTATGAATAATTGTTCTGTGCATACCCAAATGAAAATCGACAATCATGGCTGTGAATTAATAATTGTGGTTATTAATATTCGTGCAAAAATAAAAATAAAAACCTCCATGTGTTTGTATTTGTTTATTTAATTAATTTGGTTCAATGTGTATTGCGTTGAATGGAATCGTCAATCTGAACTCGAGACCAAACGAGTAATAGGCATTCTCTAAATGTAAGTACAACCCTCCACACATGGGCAAGATCCGTCAACTGTACACGCCCGTGTTTTAAGATGGATTCTACCATATGAGCGCATCTGATGCCGTTTGGACAGCGGGTTTCCTCTGAGACCATGTGTCAATATGACCATGCATCTGACGTCCAATAAGCGCTGATTTATAATCGATGTGTTCCAGTGGTGTTGTTAAACAAACAAACTTTATCTTTATCTGATGCCGTTTGTAACATAATTCTAGCTAATACAGCATTATTTATTATTAATATTAACATTTACTTACCTTTTATTAATATCAATATATGCATACATAATTCGTTTGTAG
Organism: Melanodrymia brightae; assembly: GCA_032273805.1. NCBI lineage: Eukaryota > Metazoa > Mollusca > Gastropoda > Neomphalida > Peltospiridae > Melanodrymia > Melanodrymia brightae. The sequence goes on from JAUTCZ010116319.1 coordinate 18,301, forward strand.
TAGTTTAATAGGATACTTGGACGTTTGCCTACAATCTTTTTAGTACAATACAAATTGCTTTAGACAAAAGTACACCTTAAGGTATTAGTTGGATGACCAGAAACACATAAGTAATAATATGTAAGTAAATGTTATTTTTAATAATGAGAAGTGCTCTATTAGACAGAAGCATATTACAAATAGCTTTAAATGCGCACATACGGTGGCATCCATCTCAAAACTCGAGAGTGTATATCTTTATTAATGATCTTGATTTTGACAAATGTGCCCTGTGCATTGGTGGTATAGTGGTTTAGCTTGTACAGGAGACATCGCTTGCCTAATAATGTGCGATACTTCCAAGTGAACACGGGGTTTTATTTCTGATTATTCACTTCATGTCAATGGAGCTGACTTTGGGTAATTTAGCGTCATTTTGAATAAAAATGGAGCAATTTAATTAAAAAAAAACATTTATATCGTTTAAACAATATTTATTTTCCCAACAGGAAGTGGATTTGCAAACAGGTCGTTGACCTATATAAATGCCTCTACACTTAGTCACTAGTATACAAGTACAAAATTACAATCAAAGACATGTTTCACATAATATGATAAAGAGAATGTACCCGTTGTGCCATATATTATAAAATGTACCACCATTTATTGATGACGTATAGCAATCGTCGGTAAGCACCAGTCAACAAATTATTACCAATCCATTTTAATTATATAAATCTGAAAAACAAATAATTTTATACCGACATAGCCAAATGCGTATCTCTACATGTTTGGTTAGTCTGACCAATTGTCTATACATTGTAATATGAACATACATGTATAAATATTATCTTGATGGGGATGCGTGTTTCAATGGCTGTGGCCATGTGATATATTTACATGCAGGACTTTTGCACGCGGCATCTTTAGATGTACTGGTCAGTTGTGGATCGCTGTTTGAAACGCGACATAATTCAACTGATCCACTGAGGAGGATAGATCATTCGCCCTAACGTTCTCCTGGCGGACGCTCTTGCGCTGAGCTACATCCTGCTGCATTACGTGGAAGAATACGGGTTTCGGTGATGCGTGATATTACCCATAATTCTTCGCAATGGTGCGATGAATTGCGCAGCTGATACTCTTTTTTTTCCACACATGCTGAAACATGTGTAATTTCCATGTTCTTGTGTGCAACAGCTCGCGTACCATGCTTCAATACGTGATTTCCAATAGCTATGTTGATGAACGCAAGCGTTTATTTAATATGGTTTGGTGCAGTTGCCATTGACATAATTATAATCAAATTAGTTACTTGGGTGGTCATACATAATTAGGGAACATATTTTCTGACAGTAACTGTTTTCGACTGAAAAAAGGAGATATTGAGTTGTTCAGTGACGGGAAAGTGGGGCGTGGCTCAGCTCAAGAGAGTTCATTATGAGACGCGTGTCGTCGAAGGATCAATCCTCAGGGGACCCGTTGATGTATTTCCAATTCCAACTAATGATTCCTAACTAGAATACCTACATCAAATGTTATTGTCGCATAAAAGGTTTCTGTTCATAAAATAGAAAAGGGATTGGCGAAAATATCCCTTGCTGATAATTAATCGGTAAGAGTAGCCCATGTTTCGGCAAAGGGTTTCTTTTAGACCATGTGTAAAACATAACTGCATGTTGGATATCCAATGGCCTATTTGATGCTTACTAATCAATGTGTTCCCATGTTGTTCAGTATATCATGTCAATAATTTGCCGCATCTCTGTTGAAAAGTGATATTAAGATAACGAGACAATCACATCTCGTTGTATTATAACCTAGGAATGGCAACTTTAGGGATCGTGCATAAATTACTGTTAACGTGTTTCACAAGCCGAACAAAGTTAGGATTGGGTTCTACTCCTCCATCACCTTCTAATCCAAACATTACAAGTGGAACAACTATAATAGACCTACATTTTTACATGAAAAGCAAATCATTTATGCATGGTCCCTTAAAGAATAATTTTAGTCATAATTTTGCTGTTGCTATGGTATGGAAAAAAGTATTAGCGATCATCCTAGGAAGCGATCGAAGAAGAAGAAGAAGAAGAAGAAGAGATCATCCTAATAATTTAATAATACATGAACTCGGCATATTTCTTTTCGTCAGTTTGCTGTCAGTTAGATCTTGGTTACGAAGTAAGGGATTGTTGTTGACATCAAAACATTGCAAAATCAAAATTAGCATACCCAAAATCATATATATAAGCTCATGTTTTCACCTTCAAAATTCATTAGCCATTATATTTTTCGGATTTTAGTCTTAACATTTCGACTTATGAAAATTTGTGTCGTGGCATAGAAAAATGTAATAATAATTTTTTTATTTATTTATTTAAAAAAAAAAATTTGGTACATATTTATTGGCCCAGAACATTGGTAGTGTCAGGGTTGGGGCCCTGGCAATACCGTACAAAAATATCTATATACATATACATGTATATACATTATACATGTACGTATATACAAATTACAAAGACTATATAAACAATGTATAAATAGATACAGATTAATTATTCTCGTACAGTATTCTCATTAGTACTCACATACACTAAAATAATATACTAAAATGAATTATGGCTTGCAATAACCTAATAATTCATTAAATTTATAGTTGTAGAATGGGGAAACACAATATTAATAATATATCATTTCTGTACGAATTGACAAAACATGGAGTCATACGTGTGTAATTTTGTAAATAGTAAACTCTTTCTTTCCCAAAAGTTAAGTTTTAAAAATGGGATAAAACTGTCCCTTTTCCTTCCTTTCCACTGTAGAAATGATCTTAAAATACCAAACTGTTATCTTAACAGGGAATGATTCTTTACGTGTCACTTAACAACGGCTGCCTTTTTGTATCTTTCCGGCGAGTTGTCAGTGCTTGAAAACGTCCATTATGTCGATATGGTGTGTTACACACCGGATATCAATTTAGTTTTAACACCTTTCTTACGATGCCCAATTGTAAGCGAAACTTAATGAATCAATACGTTGATTCAACAGGTGAGATTGTAAAATCCGCTATGGTGGATTTATATCCCACGTAGTTGTCTCCACAATGCAGCGATACATTTTGTAACATTTCTGTCCTTACTCAAATGGATTTGTTTGCGTCAACATCTGGATATATATCAGTGACTGTTGAATTCAAATTACCGTGAACAAGAAATTTTATGATTTCAATCAACACCTGTTTTGGCGTTGTTGAATATTTATATGGTAAACCCGTTAGTTATTAGTTTTATGAATGCGCGGTTTTCGACTTGTCCATAAAAGAAAATCCATATTGGTTAACATTCGGAGGCCATTGTTTTTCTTAAGATATGATTTCCGTTTGTTTGTGGTCATAAACGCGTATTATAGTAATCGATAGCAGAGTAAAGAAAGGATTATTATATATGGCACGCTGTTTAGACTACTGATCTCATAATGGGCGCGACCTGCTGCATTGTGAACGGCAGGAGAGGCAGAAAGATCGACATTTAGACGCACGTAGCACGGCGCACGTACGTCATTCAGCTGCAACACAGACGAATCTGCTTTAAATTCCACCTTCATCTTACGGTGCGATTGGTTGTAGGGTGGAAAATAGCAAATAATAAAGTTTCGGGTCGTAGTTCGAGATGCACCCAACTTTTAATGGCGCAGTTAATGGTGCCTGGCCTGCAATTGGTATAATCTATTATGTAATTGGGTTTTCTGTTTAAAAATTCAGTTTTATATAGCCAATAAATGCTTGAAACATGTATAGGGTATCTGCTAAAATTAGACCGTGATTTTGTGCGAAAACTGGGGTTCCCATATAAACATCCGGATATCTAAAAAATGAGATGGACAAAGTCCCATTTCTTGGCTTAATTTTATGTGTGAGGTGTTGTAGTAGTTATATTTATGGTGCACATATTAATTGATAAGTTATTTGTAGCTGTTTTAAGCACATGTGTTAACATGGTGAGCTATGGGATTTTATTTGGTATAATGCACCCTATACAATATAATTACTAAGAAAGTCTAAATTGCTGTCTTGTGTAATCTAGAACAATTTAGTGATACATATTGCTCAATAAGCCAACAGTTGGTTATTTAAAATCAACATGACCTTGACCTTGATACAAAAAACCATACAACACTGATTATGGTGTTAGAAAAAAAGATTGTATTGATGAAAATGGATAACTGGCCAAAAATTTATATTTTAAATATATGGATGGTCTATGTATTCATGCTGATTGAATTGCCTTATATTGGTGGTCTTAAATATGATAATAATTGAAGGGAAACAGGAATTTAGCTGAACTTGTTATTGTTTCCTATCAGTGTCTAAAAACTTATTTTTGATATATATGCCAGTTAGATGTAATATATTTGATGCATTTGCTTTATAGATTCATATTTGCATATATCTGAGGTTTAAAGATTGATATTTTGAAAGACAAATTAATTTTGACAAAAAAGTATACAATTTTAAGAAAATCACATACAAAACATAAAATAAAATTATATGTAATTAAGTTTTTGTTAGGTGTCATATGTACACACATTTGATTAATAGTGATAGCTTCAGGTGTGTGAGTTAAAACAATGGCATATTTTGTCACTGTTCAACAGAAAAGGCTGCTTTCAATATGTAAGAGGTGTAAAAGGTGTTTTTCAACAAATGGTAATTTACTTATTTCTTGCCTTGTAAACACTGTTGTTTATCTTATATTATTCAACATTGCTAAATATCATGGTATGCTGGATAAAGTATTACAGGGGAATAGTTATTAAATTCTCCTAAAATAGATGGGTATGAAAGAAAATTGATTTTCACATAATTTTGTCGTTATTTTTAATTGTATGTTTATTTAATTAAAAATAAAAATAAAATTGCTGTTTGCTATTTCTAACTATGTTACATATCTGCCATATACAACTACAGTAGATCATGAATAAAATAAAAAAACAGACACTCAGGTATATTTTATGGTTTTGTTGGCTTATACCGGAAAGGAGAATCAGTTCTCGGACTCGGAAATACAGCTTATGTGAATTGAAGACTAAGCATTTTCAACATTTCTAACTATTTTCATTTAAGTTGTGTGTGACATTAATGCAACACCTTGCACAGTTGTAATCGTGTTGATTATTCCAGCCTCAAGTAATAGTCTAGACGAATTTCTGAAAAAGGCCTTATTTAAGGCCTTAGGAGCATTTTTGGGTAAAAGTTGGGAACCAAACTTTTTAACATAATTTGGATATGCTGAATCCAAATTTGCCGGATCCCAAGCTGGATTTTGAGTCCTTCACCTTCAAATTGGCAAAACAAAAATGGCCGCCATATGGTCACTAAAGTAAAATAATTGTAATATTTTGGCTTATAAATGAGTATATTTATGACATTGGTGGCTATTCCTA